>JAKEYF010000134.1:0-153826 GCA_021527775.1 Lactarius sanguifluus | reverse complement strand
GTCAGGCCGCCAAGAGCCCGCGTTGAAGTGCGGTTCTTCAGCCAAGTGGAGTGCCTCAAGGCCTCCCCCCATGCTCTGGGGAAGGTTCGCCATGTGGAGCAGCGCCCGCACCTTTTCGACAAGGGTACAGTTGAGGCGCTCGGCCACGCCATTCAACTGCTGCGTGTCGTGGACGGTGAGTCGACGTGCGGTACCGGCAGCTGCGAGGTGCTGATCGAATTCAGCACTAAGATACTCGCCGCCGCGGTCGGAACGCAAGACCTTGATCGCGTCGCAGTGGTTCTGAGTCTTCGCCCACGCCTCAAGCTGGCGGTAGAAGGTGAGGACGTCGCTCTTAGCGACCAGGAGGTAGGTGAAGGTGAAGCGGGTAGCATCGTCCGTGAACGTGATGAAGTAGCGCCGTCCGCGTCGAGTTGACACCGGAGCGGGGCCCCAGACGTCCGTATGGATTTCGTCGCCGAACCGCTGGGCTTGTGGACTGACCCGAAACTTAGGGATTGCCTGCCAGGTAGCGCGTGCGAAAATGCACACCTCGCAGTGCTCCTCCCGCGAAGTCGGGTCGAGAGCGATTCCGGTAACAAGTCCATCCTCCACGAGCTTACGGGCACTTGCGGGAGCAATGTGCCCCATGCGACGATGCAGCTCCATGACGCTGACTACCTCCACAGCATAACCACCATCCCCCTCATGTGAGACATGGTATAGTCCACGCGTGGAACACGCGATACGAGCAAGACGGTCTCCAGCATGCGACCGAATCTCAAGATGTCCACCGCCGATGGCGATGCGGTAGCCCAGGTCGTCCAGTGCCCCAAGCGATACCAGGGTGTAGCCGACAGACAGCGTGTGCAACACGTTCTCGAGCATGAGCTCGGACTGTTCGCTGCCGTTCGGCACGTTAACGACCATACTCCCCGTGCCCACGGCCGGGAACTGCTGACCGTTAGCTGCATTCAAGAAGAGCGGGGGGTCCAGCAGACGATAAATCGAGAAGTCGTCGCGATAGGGGGAAATGTGGCGCGTGGCGCCGGAATCATAGAGCTCAACGCGGGTACGTTTCTCCTCTAACTGCGTGATGACAGCTGCTGCGAGCCCGCCAGACGACGCGGCACCCGCCCCTGCCTCTTCGCACATTTGAGGGGAAACAACGGCCTCAGGGCGTTCAAGGACATCGCCGACGAACACAGCCAACCAGCAACCATCAGGCTCGACAGACTGCCAGCCCTCAGGGTCTTCCTCAGACGCAGCCACGACGTTGGCCGATCCAACAGGCTTGTTCTCGGACTTGGTCGCATTGTGGTACGTAGGCGGCTGGCTCTGGCCCGATTGCCCCGACGACTGCATTTGCAACTGACTTTGGTTTTGATTTTCTTTCTTCGGCGACCGGCACTCGCGTGCCCAGTGCCCGAGCTTGCCACAGTTGTGACATTTGCCTTTCCGATGCTTCCTCCCTCCGTCTCCCTGGGTCGCCGCCATCGCCTCGTCCTGGGTCTGGGGCTGCTTCCCCTTCCCAGACGAACCACCGTCACACTTGCGCCTTGCCGCCAACCTGTCAGCTTCCTCCAAGATATGGTCAATGAGTGTGTCGGGATCAATGGAAGTGGTGGGGGAAAGCACACGCGCCGCGGTGAGTAATCCAGAGGCAAATTTTGACATCTCCTCCGGGAGGGCTTTGATGATGGCAGATCTGTACTCCTTCTCTCCCATGGTGACGCCGACCGCCACGAGCTCTTCGCACTTAACGCGCATCTGGCCGAGGAATGTTCGAACGTCCCCGCCACGCAGGCAGCGCATCTCCGAGAACGCGGTAAGCAAATCAGTCTCCGCATATTGGCTCTTGACGCTGAATTCAGTTTTAACTTTGTCCCAGCGATCTTTGACGGAAGCAAGGGTCTTCAAGCGGACTGCAGTAGAGTCGGGGAGACGTTGGGAAAGGAGGTAACGAGCGAGAGTTTCGTCTTGGTCCCATGCAGCCATTTCTTTCTTCTCGTCGTCAGTAGGCTTATTGACGTCGGCCGGAACAGGATGCGCAGTGGAGCCAGTGAAGTGTCCCCACTTCTGGTTGGCCTCCATGGCTTCCTCGAACCGCATAGAGAAGATGGCCCAATTAGAGCCGGTGAAGTCAAGACGGGGAACGGATGTGGGGAGTGGGTCGGACATAGTAACAGCGAGGGCAGGGCCCATAACCTTTTACAAGGTATGGACGTTCAGATGTAATAGATAGGGTGAATGGGATGTATCAGTTAGTAAACGCGTGCGCAAGCGATGTCTGTACAACAAGACAACGCCTCTCAGTTCCTGCGCACGCTAGAAGGCAGTAACTAATTTATTCACCTGTACAACAAGACAACGCCTCTGGGACGAGTAAGTACAGGCCTTAGAACATAAGGTAAACAATGGGAATACACACCTCAGTTCCTGCGCACGCTAGAAGGCAGTAACTGAGGCGCTACAGTACGGAAGGGAGACTTTAAGTACTTCAGACTGGTACAGTAACAGGCGATGCTCCAAACCCGTGGAGCCACATGATACAGGGGATCGAGACGATAAGTCAGAGATATAAAATACGTAGACATCGCGCGCGTTTGCACGACATCAGCTCAGTAATCGAATACACGAACGGTATGGTAACGGAAACGAATCATCGAGCAATCAGCTCACTTAAGTTACGAAACGGAATCTCACTTGAATTCTCCAACACACTGATGACAGCAGGGACGGGAGCGATCAAGATGCCGACAGCGATGTTGGAGCTCGGAGGAGCGGAGGAGAAGAAGCCAAAACCTCGCAATGACTTGAAGGAGAGCGCGGAGGAATCGACAGGCGCATCAAAGCCAAAAGGAAGGGGAAGAAGAAGGCGGTCATTGAGGTCATTGATGAGGAAGAGCCAGAGGACGAGACAGAGCCCGAGATCGTTGACAATATTGAAGCCTCTGACGAATCCGAAGAAGAGGTGAGTTTGTATATTCGATAGCAGGAGATTCTATGACTTACGATGCATGACATATATTCACAGGACCTCAACGAGCACCAGGCCAAGGGAATTCCTATGGCGGTCATTACCAAGAGAGATTTGACACGCGATCTCTTGACTGTCTTCACCACGAAGATACAGGTCATCTTTAGGAAGCCGGGCACAAAAACTTCTGAGGCGTTGGAGGGCCGATGGTGTACGCTCTGCAAGTGAGTGGCTAGAAATACACCAAGAAATGGATACTTACATGACGACCTAGGGCTGAGACTGATAAGGTGCTCGCAGGGAAGGGACGACCAAGGAAATCACTGAGGAGTTGCTTCCTGCGTGGCTCGAATTCAACATGTCGTGGTCACATTGCCAGCCACCACTTTGAAGAGTATATGAGTCGGTGTGACAATGCAACTCCACCTATCACGCCAAATTTCCGTTGTATCCCGAAGGACATCCCAGTGGACCCAGAAGTGGCCAAGCAGAAAAGGCAACAGAGCGTGTTGGGTTTTCCGAAGATAAAAGCCCCCACAGATTTCACGAAAGAGGCAATATTGGACGCCGTGGCAAAGCTTATTGCCTGCGATGATCAGGTCAGCTTGAGAGTCCGACTCATTCTGATTCGACCGAAGCTTACTAGTAGTACTGTAGGCATTGATTCTCGCGGACAAGGCCGCATTCCGAAACTGCTTGGTAATCATGTGACCAAAGACCAAACAGGCTGATTTGCCAAGTGCCTACGACGTCAAGGTCTATCTTAAGAACGCTTTCATTACACATCTGAAACAGCTGAACAACGATATCGTGGTTAGCCATACTAAGTAGACTGAATTCGTTGAGGTACGGCTACTCACTATGCAACAGAATGCTCCGGGAACGATTTCGACTACAGCTGATGGCTGGACCGCTGACAATACAAAACAAGGGTACCTTGGGATGACCGCACATTGGATCGACGTTGATCGGACATCTGGAAAATGGACACTTCAGGCCGAGGTTGTGGGCTTCCGCCTAATTCATGGAACTCACTCAGGAAGTAACCTCAGCCGTTATTTTATCGGTCTTTGTGATCGTGTGGGTATCATGTCACGCTCGCATTCCAAGGTGTGCCTCTAATTATCTCCAAGTTCATTGTTCTTGCTGACGATGGATTCCAGCTCTATACAGTAACACTTGATAATGCCTCATCAAACAACACATTGTGCGATACCATCGAGTCTCAACACCATCTCCGCCGGCTGCCCATCTGGTCAGCAGCTGAAAAACAACTACCGTGAGTACGTTTAACTTTCGTAGTCTTCATAACTACAGTTTTGATGTAGCTGCCTCGAGCACGTTGTCAACCTAGCAAATGTAGACATTATGTCTCACATCACGAAGCTTGTGGTTATCGAGACCACTAACGCCATCTGGGAATACGACCCGGAAGACCCCGACAACCGAGTGCTGGGTGGTGGCCTGGATGTGATTGCGACAATCCACACGCTGGCAATCAAGGTTTGCAGTTTTATCGGCATTGCTTTATCTGAGGCTAACTCATACATAGATCCAGGCTTCAGGTCAACGGATTCAGAAGTTCGAGTCAATCCAGGTCAAATGCAAGTTCACGACACCCCTGAAGATCACACTCCACAATAACACGCGCTGGGGTTCGGCATTTGGCCATGCTGGACCGTGCATATAAACTTTGCATGGTAAGTCTGTCATCACTGATCGTTATGCTGTACACCTCCTTATCAAGGCCGCTAAGGCTATAAATTTGTTCATCTCATCTGCGGACCAACTCTACGGTCCCATCACAACATTACGACGTGATGGTCGCGTCTTCAAACAAATTCCTTGGGCCGCCTTCACCCTTTCAGATCTTGATTGGGCACGAGTGCTTGATGCGAAGATGATTCTTGCTGTAAGCTTTTTTTTTTCATTTTCCACGTTGTCATGCCGCTCACATGTCTGCCAGGATTCCAATCGTATCCTTCACGCTTTTTCGGCTGACAAATACCCGGGTCTCTATCGCACACTTCCCGTGCTCGAGGACCTCCAGAGTGCCTGGGAAGCAAAGCTCGAGGAACCACGATTCGAGATCTACCACGAAGCAATCAGAGACGGCCTCGCTAAACTGAAGAAGTATTACTGTAGGTTTGATGAGAAGCCCGCATATATACTCGCGCTTGGTCAGTTTTGTGCCATGCTATTTTGTTTGATATTAAACCACATTCGCAGTACTACACCCGTACTTCAAGTTACAGTACATCAAACTCACATGGGGAGGAGCAGAGGAGCAAGCTGCGGAACAGGAGGCTGGAAATAAACATGCCAAGAACTGGCAAGAGGAAGCTTTGAACATCGTTGAGAATTCTGTGAGTATTTTGCGTGCGTACTATGTGATGCTGAATGGCAGCACAATGTCAGATGGGTGAATACTGGAGGACCCGCCCACAACACCGACACCAGTCCGCTGGCTCCAAGTCCCAGTCGCCTTCTGATCAAGATCACGAAGAAGTCACTGCTTTCATGTCTGAATACGATCGGCACCAACTTGCACTCCTCACTGATGGTATTAGTGAGGACTGGAAGCTAGAATTGCGACGATATCTCCAGGACGTTCCCGCAGATGTGACTCGGGACACAGACATTGTCGAGTGGTGGTCTGTAAGTTATTTTCCTTTCAATTTTCACGCGTTGCGGTGACAAATGAGTTGTAGCACCACATCAAAGTATATCCTACGTTAGCCCGCATCGCCCTTGACGTCCTCCCGAGTCAAGCTTCGTCCGTTCCATGTGAACGCGTCTTCTCAAGTAGCAAGCTCACAGCCACAGATTGTCGTGCAAGACTCAAAGCCGAGGTCTTTGAACATCTCCAGGTCGTGAAAGGGGCATGGTGCCCACAGCTAGTTGATCTTGCACGATGGAACTCTGAAGAAACAGAAGAGGTGCTGGATGACTTTGAGGACCAGTTTCTAGTGGACAAGGAACTGAGGAAGTGGGATGACGAGGACGGTGAAGATGGGGAGAACCCGGAGAAGACCTCACTTGATTAGGTTACTCTAGTACATTTACATACAGTGACTATGTCTTGTCGCGCATTGAACATGATAATTGTGCTCTGGTTCACCTCAGTTGCGACCGGTCTCAACCGGCTGCAACCGACTGCAACCAGGTTGGGTCACAACCAGTTGACACAAGTTGGAGGATGGTAGTGCAACTGATAACAACCGGTTGGTCAAGGTTGGGTTGTGGTTGTACTGGTCGGGCTGGATGACCAACCGGTTGCAGTTGCAGTTGCTGCCAAATTAGGAAAAAAACCGGACCCAACCGGACTTTCAAACTCTACACCTAGCAGCTCCTAGGAATTGGACGGGTACGTTGCGGTCTCCTCTCCTATTGAGGGAATATGGCCTAAACTGGGTCCAACGGTCTCGAGTTGTGAACGCCACGATGAGGGATCCTGGTCTTAATGTAATGCCACCACGGGCGTTTAGTCTGACTTAGACTACGAAAGGGCGTTCATGACTTAGCGGATATTCCAACATGGATCACGTGACTTGGACACGTGACTCGGGCTTTGCGACTGAGGTCTATGGCACTTTGCGAGGCACCTGACTTTCGTATATACCAGGACGATCTTCAGGTCACTGGATACAGCTAACAACAGACGACCTGCTCAAGGGAGACAGGCGAACTTAGAGCACGACGATGAGAGAGAAGTGGTGATTGAAGAAGACCAGGATGGCGATCCTGAGTCTTCAACGACTACTACTTATACATGTATGAGGATGCTTTGAAGCTCCTCTCGAATCGTATGTACCAATAGCGTAAGTAGCTTGAACCCTACTACAGCTATCCTAGGATTGTGTCATGCCACATCAGCATGTGATAGTCCGTTCGCTTACTGATCCTCTGTCCATGACACATTACTACTTACTAACACGGTCATCATCGTATAGTAAGCGTCCACTTCGATCGATCCGTGACACCAAAGCAGGTCCCGCACCGCACTCCTACAGTAATTACTGTTCCTTTGTATATTACCCATAGAGTCTATCGTATTTTTTGCAATAAATGGTTTTTTTTCTGTATGTCAAAAATTGACTGGGATGACCTGGATTGGAACTGGGATGACTACCAAATGGCAAAATTTGACTACGGATTTGTCCAAAATGACTTGAAATGACTGTCGGATGACTTGATTTTGATTTCAGCTCAATCTGACTTGACCTGGGCCTGATTATTTAGTCAAACCGTGGTCAGAAAACTCGCAAATTTCCATCTGAGGGTCATTTGACTCCCAGATGACCGTTTCCGACCAATAGCTGACTAACAGCTGACTACAGCCGACTTTCCTTTTTTACTGAGTGTAACGGGGAGTTCCTAGATACCGACGATAGACTGCCCAGCGAATGGAGTCCATAATACCGAGACCGAAAGGAGGATGGGCCATGGAGGACTTCGTCCAGGTAAACCGTCTTATACACCTTTTTTTTGGATCCATTTGTTGAGATTCGGCCCGAAACGGACGCAGTCCGACAAACCGAGGCCAACATACTTTATTATATAATCGTAATAACTGCAGGAGCATACGCTCTCCTCGGAACCTCCAACGCTCACGCGTTCCTCACTTGTTCACCTATCCGGCTGCCCGCCTGCTATAAATCTCTATATCATTTGGATATCCGAGCCAGTACATAGTACAAGACCAGTTGCCTTCTAGAGACATTGAATAGGGTATCGTCTTTGGGTATCGTAACTTGAGCGAGCTCCTTTATTTTTTAGCATGATACATTTCCTTCTCCACGGAGCATTCCCAATCCAAATGAGTAATACAGTTTTGATACAGCGATAAATTGCCACTTCCGAACTTCCGAATGGGTATTGGCCGAGAAACGAGCGTGTCGGTGTTAAGGCCGTTAAGGATGGGTAACACAGGCGTGGTGACTTGAAGAGGGGGTTCTGCCAGTGTGGCCGAGGCGAGGTCGCGACGGGTGGGTTCCCCGGCGCGACTCGATGTGCATCGGATAGAATCGAGGACCTCATCACCGATCCTATTGATTACAGGGCGCGGTAGGGCAGGCGAAATAAAAGACTTCCAGTTTTCAAACCGGATAGAAAAATGGGTGGAGAGGTGGGCCAGGTGGCAGCATGCAAAAAGACAATGAGCACGTGCCTCCCTCTCCGCTCACATTGTTGGACGAGACGAGGGCTCGCAAAGAAGATCGCGAGCGTTGGTGGTCGACTCGGACACCCCAGTGAGCTCGCGCATCTCAGCTACGAACTTGAGGGATACTTGAGAATAGAACCGAATATGGACACACTTGGAGCGTGCTTGATTCCAGAAAAGCGGTTGGTTGAGCGCAATCTCGCGCCAGTGGTGACAAACACTGGCTACACGTAACCATGCTAGGTGATTGGGCGTTTCGCCTAGTATTGTTAAAGGGTGATGGTGCGACAGGTAGCAAACAAGATAGCAAAAAGGAGAAAATGGCAGCGATGACCTTGGTCGGGAGAGACGAGATATGTGTGAGTGCATTACGGCGAAGCTTCAATGCTCGAATGGACCCCTACAACAACTTGATTTCAGCATCGATAGCTTGCCGTTGGTACTCCCGAAAATTTGCGCTTGGGTCCATTGCGCAGTTCCAATAATTTCCATCACATTATATAAGCACTAGGTGTCGACTTTGTCGACTGTAATCTTGCTTGCTGGTCTTATTGCTTTGGGTGACGGTGTTTGTGCTGTATTAGTTAAAAGGTCATTTTTTGTGTTTCATATATACGTTATGACCATTTTTCCAAAGGAACCCAATATGACATCTGAGCCAGTTGTCGTTCGCATGCCCACACGCTTCCACACATGCCTTTTCATAGTTTGGCGGGCTGACGCTATTTTGGAGGCGAACCATGAGCGCTGATACCCTAAACCGTCCCTGATCTAGGAAACGGTCTATGGTGTGTGCAGGATTTGGGGGGTGTGAAGCATCGCAAGTGGTTGTGCAGGCCTCTGCGGGGCGCGAGATGTTGTACATAGGTCCGCGGCTATCGCGGATGCGTCGAGATCAAAGGGCTAAGGCCGCACGTGAGTGCAGCGAGGTCGGGAGAGAGAATGGTGTCGGTTGGTCGCAGGTGGTCGGAAACGGTTGCGCACGCTTCGGCGCAGCGCGAAACTTCGTATAGGTGGCTGCTGTGGTTGGGAACGTGTTGAAGTGAAGTCACTAAGACTGCACGCGAGTGCGGCACGCTGGGCATGCAAGGGAGTGAGCTACACTGAGCTCAAAAGTCCGATATCTGTGAGGCAAAGTCTATACTATAACCTGAGGTAAAGTCATAGTTACATGAGCTATATACTGAGGAAAGTAAACTAAGGAAAGAGGGTGGGTTGGATAAACAGGGGAAAGGGGAATGCTAAAACGCGAAGGGAACTGTCCGGGATGAGAGAGCTGAGAGAGCGCGGGAAAGCGAGGAAGCGCGCACAAGTACAGAAAGCGTAGGCAAGTGCAAGGAAACTAAGAAGTGCGTGATTTCACCGGCCGGGGAGAGCACTGGCGTATCAGCGTGATTCGCTTTACAGCGGTGCGGAGGTTCCGGAGGAAGGTGTGCACAGCATTGTTCTGGTACGGCAGTATAAGGCTCCACTCGATCCTTACTCTGCTTCAGACCGGCTAGATAAACGGAAGTTTAATAATCTACTTCTGCAGAGCGACGAGATAACGAATCCGCAGACGTGGGTACGACCGGGAGAGGAAACGAAATGGATGACCCAAGAGACCGAGCTAGGGGACACAACGAATCGCAAGGCGAACCGAGCCAAGAATTGAGCCAGAAGTGCGAAGGAATTGCGCGGATTTGCACAACGCCCGCATGGAACAGGAAGATACGAACCAACTGAGATGATGCAATCCCACGTACGGTATATTCAACACATTGTTGGACGAGACGAGGGCCCGCGAAGAAGATTGCGAGCGTTGGTGTTCGACACCCCAGCCTGAGTGAGCTCGCGCATCTCAGCTACGAACCTGAGGGATACTTGAGAATAGAGCCGAATATGGACACACTTGGAACATGCTTGCCGCTAGTGTTGCCGCGAGTTGATGCGGTCCAAGTCGAGTCGGCAACTCGTCGCCAACTCTAACTCGGGAGTTCACACCGGTGCAACTCGGAAGTTCAGGTACAAACGGGAACCAATGGGAAGCCTTCAATTCTGAAGGTTCCCACATCCCTTTCACCCAGCGTTCTAAGACGGAACACCTTGTACTCGAGTATATATGTGCTGTAACCTAGGTACTACCATCGGGCTCATCTATGCTGCGCAAAAAATCCAGAAGTTCATCAGTTTTCCCGAGAGAAACGAGCTCATTAATTGCTGCCTCTGTTGCGCACTCGACAGAGTAGTCCTCTTCACTTGCAACCAGACCGGACGTAAAATCAAGGCGACCTTGCCTGTACACGTGCTTCAAGACTTGAAGAACTTCGAGCAGTGCGGGCGAGAGGAGGTTCCGACGCAGGGCACAAGTCTCCTTGCTTGATGAAAAAATGCGTTCACAGGAGACGGACGACGCCTGAACAGGCAAAACATCGACGGCAACTTTAAACATGAGTGGAAAATCTGCCTCGATTGCCTATCGACACGATTCGTCAGTCATCACTGGAAATGTGCGAACAGGAGGAGGACTTACCTCCCAAAAGCAAACAAGATCGAATTTCTCCTCCATCGTGCGCAGCGGTGCCTGTTTCCAACGATAGATCTCACTCTTTACAGCAGTGAGGTCTCGGGCAGCGTCCTCAACTTCTTGATCAGCCATTTGCCCAGCTGCGTGAGTGGGAATCGATGGAGGGGTGGATGCTGTAGACAATGGTGTGCTCATGTAGGGAGACGACGAACGACTTGATGGATTTGAGGTGGAGGGGAGGGAGGCAGTGCGACGGACAGTGGACAAGCTCGAAAGGCCTGCAAATCCTCTGGCCTGTGCGTGGCTAGCTGATGTCACCATGTTCAGCCGAGGTAGACGAGAACCTAGACGTCTTCGTTGCGTTGCCCTCTCTTCCAGGCGTGTGGAGCGGGAGTAGAGCAGCATCTGCCAGCGATCTCAACACTAACGATATGATGAGCTATTCGAAATACGCACCGCTTCTTCAAGCCAAATTTCCGCTGCAACGCACTCTTTCAGCTCCCACTGCTGCTCCATCCACTGGAACTTTGTTCGGGGGTTGAGAACTAGATAAACAATGTGTCAGCAATGTATTAGTATCATAGCCAGCCCAGTAAACGCACTCATCGCTAGAGCATAAATTTTGTTGCGACGGCCCTTTGAAACATATTCCATAATTTTTGCGACACCAAGGCCAATATAATGTGACATTTCGGGGATGGCAAGTGCGAGGGATTTCCATAGCTCAACGAGCTTTTCGTAAACGGGCAGGGCCATAGCGAGAGTAGGTGTTTTCTCAGCTGCGAGCAGCTCTTGAGCCCAATGAGGGATCTGGAGTATTTGATGGATATGTCCTAAGACTTCGTATTGTTTGCTTGTGAAGAGGCGGTGTGTATGCTCAGCCATGGAGGGTCGTTGTAGGAAGTTTTGTATCGGCTACATAGATACAAGTCAGTGACTCGGAAGTCTCGGATAATGAAGAAATGCTTACCGGATAAAGCTCCATTGTGCGGTCAATCATATTGTATGTGGATGACCATCGCGTCTCACAATCACGAAGTAGCTGGACTACCCTAATTATCTCACCCCACGTATTTGACTTGTTGCCGTCCTCGATAGCACGCTTGAGCTCCTTACGACGACCCCCAGATGCACGGCAGACACCTACGATCCCTCGTGTTTGGCCCACAGGATCGGAGTTGAGCGCTTGAGCATAGCTATCAAGCTCGTCAGCTGGAATATCAGCACCACATTCTGACACCGGGTAGAAAGGATTTTCCTTCATCTCTTTCAGCATAGTCTGGACAGCGATGTTGACGATGTGAGGAAAGCATCTGAATAGACATGGTCGGTGGGTCATAATGCCAGTGCCGGAGTGAAGCCTCAGTAATACATACCGGATGCGATTACCTATTCTGTCAAACGGAATTCCTTCTTTTTGTAGATACAACTCAAGCCATTCCATTAAAGTGTCGCAATTTGATGCGTTGTCCAATGTGAACTGGCCAAGCTGCCAAGTAAGATGAGATGGTGTAAAGCGTGACTCAAAACTGATGAACGCATAGCCTCACCTTCCCGAGTAAATGGGCCTCCTTGAGTATGTCAAATATGATCTTGGCGATATTGTTTCCATCGTGTTTGCCATCAACAACTCGAAATGCGAGGAGTCGATTGTCTAAGTGGAGGTGGCCTGAGCTATCGCGCGAGAGAAAGTGGGAGGTGAGGGCCATGAACGAAACCAGGTTCGGATCACTCCAAAGGTCCGACGAGAAAGATACACGACCCAGAGACTTCTATGGTCCATATTAATACCGGAAACGCAAGTAACGAATAGAAACCAACCTGATAACACACTTTCAAGTGCTGGTGCTCTTGCTCGTAAGCTGCAAAGACGAGCTCGGTAAGTTTCGTACGGTGAGGAAGATCTTTCTCGTTGATGTTGCAATGGCCATAGACGATGAAATCACGAAATTCAGGACATTCAACAATGTTGATAGACTAAATTGGCTATTAGAAATTGTATGGGCAATACAGAAACGAGTTAAAAAATACCTGATCATCAGCTACAATCCATTTTACGAGATGCCCCAACCACTCCTTGAGATTGAATGGCTCATTCCCGGCAGGTGTTTTGGTCATCGCGTCAATGGGTTTGTCTGAGTGCTTGAGGTTGAGTAATTTGCACACACGCTCGTACTCCTCGGGATGGACACCCTTGAGGTGTTTCCGAATAGTTGTGACAACGCCGTCTCCATTCTTCCAACATTTCCATTCACTGGAAAATATCATCAGTATCACACACCCCAAGAATCATAAATGACTTACTGGCATAGTTTGCAGCTCACATGAGACGTATGGGGCTTCTCCATGAGGGGTGGACTGCTTGCAGATGGTAGACCCGGAGGTCGCACGTCAGATTTGGCAGCACATACAAAGTACCAGCAGTCTGTTGCAGAGTGTTGCTTTGTCGTGAGCCTTCGGTTTTGGGAAAGAGACAAGTAGGACGCAGTGGGGAGAGAGGTTGATGAGGTAGATATCGGAACGGAGGGACCCACAGCTGGAAGGATCAGTGACGACACTGACAAGGTCGTTGTGGGTGCCAGGTCATCATTACTAGAAGCGGGTGGACCAACCCCACATCCAGCAGCTACAGGCCCAGTATCCAGTGATGCTGGAACACGAGGGCGCTTTGCACGTGCAACTGGCTTTGGCCCAGGTACAGTAGTACCAGCTTTCCGCTTGGCAGTCCTAGTCGGAACAGAGGGTAGATGCACATCCGGAACAACTGGGGGGAGGGGAAGTAGTTGGCCAGGGATCTGTTGCTGGGGTTGCTGAGGCTCTCGGGTGCGGGTGGGTGTTAGATTTGGTATATTACGATGGGGTGATGATGGATACGTAGTGTACATATTAGCAATTCGGGAACTTGTTCGGGAATGATGATTATCGTGAAAAGTATTAGCAAGGGGGTTATAGTAAGAGTTGTGTGTACCAGTGTAGGGGTACTGTGCAAGTGGACCCCTTGAGCGAGGAGAGAAGGGTGAATGACCCAAAGGCATCGCTGTGTGAACCCGGGATGGTGTCTGAAACGAAGAGGACAATCGTGGATAGTACCCTGAGGGATGGTTGCCCTGCTGGGGTACAGCCTGAGGTTGTGAAGCACGGCATTGACAGCTTTGCGGATTGAGGCAAGAGCAAAAGCTGCTCATTGACGGTCAAGAAAGAGAGTGCACGGCAAGGTGCATGCTATCGTTCACTTGCTGGGCTCTGAGTCTTCATTGATCACCGTGTATTTGACTATTTGTTCACCAGTATTATACAGAGACTACACAATAATGTTTTTTGGTAGAGGGATAGGGATAGACTGAGTACACGACAAAGGAAAAATCTACAGGGCATTTTTGGAGACAACTCCCGAGTTGCACCGGTGTGAACTCGAGCGTTCAAGTCGGTCCGAGTTTCAAAAGTTCGGTCCGAGTTAGAGTTGACACCGGTGTGGACTCTAACTCGCGGCAACACTACTTGCCGCTGTGGTTTGCACTTCCAAGGCAGACGTGCCTTCCACGATTCGATAGGTAATCTATGGTAATTAATTGCCTAGCCAAGAGCCCAACACCTACAAACGCGTACCGTACCTAAGCTGCATCATATAAGGTGTAACTACTAAAATGCGATACGATCAGCCTAGGTTGCCCGTAAGAGCGTAGAAATCATCATCATTGGCCTCCTCGTACCCGGCCATGTTGATCTCACCATCTAAAGGACTTGGCTAATCCTCCTCATCTACCAGTAGTCCGTTTCATCCTCATCATATCCATCGCCGTCACCATCTGAATTCCAATTTTCCCATACCTCGTGATCACTGCCTGTATCTGGATCGTCTTCGTCGTAGTCCTCATCTTCCCCAAAAGGGCCAGAACTGTCCAAGTCGTCTTCAACGAAAAGGTCACGAGCCACAGAGTCCCACGAGACTCTCATTTGTGCCCTTTCCTGGACAGTTTTTTCGGGACCTAGGACGTCAACCACAATTTCTTCGAGCAGCTCAACTGTACGACTAGTCGCGAAGCACGTGCGCAAGTCGAGCGTTTCCAATGGAACCCCCTGCTCCACGCGCTTCATAAGTGCGTCGCACAGACGGAGTGTCCTGCGTGCACTTAGGCGGACGTCGACCAGGACGAGATTCGTCAGCAAAGGGAGCAGCGGGCGTTCGCGTTCCCCACTGTCTTCAAGCAGCATGTCCGTGAATCCACGCGCTGCATGGGTTGCCAGACGCACGCGCTGGAGTAGGGGCCATCTCGGCGCTTGGCGGAGCCAGGATTGCGTGTTGGGGGAACTTGTGCAGACTTGTGAGGTAAGTGTCACGAGGCTGTCAATTGGGAGGGCCGTCATCGCAGCGTCAAAGATTTCCGCGTGGGTTTCGGGGAGCCAATCCTCGTTCGTGACAGAGATTGCCACACGTGAAAAGACCATGGCTTCAAAAAAGGGGACCAGGTTGTATGACTTGACCTCGATATTGGGTTTGGTCCACGCAAGCATGTCAGCGCACCTTCTATCATTGCGGACGAACACACTCTGTAGAGGTTGGGTGTCCTGAGGTCCGTGAGCATGTCGAGCAACATACGGGAGGACTTCTTGCACGTCGCTGCCGTCGAGGCTAAAAGATGTTGTGGTGACGTACAACCGGGTAAGAGCCGGTAGGAGGAGATGAGCGAGTGCAAGCCCACAATCTCTTGCAGAGCCAGAGATGCTTAATTGCGAAAGGGAGGCAAGTGTGATGGTGCGCTCGACGCCAGATGAGAGTAAGGCACCAGGAGGAGCAATCGGGGAAGCCGACTGAAGGTCAAGCATCTTCAGTTGAGGCATTTCGTCCAGAGCATCCAACCAATCTGAGAGGCTCGGCCTCGCATCCCTGAATGGTACGTCTATCTCGAGGTATTTGAGGCCCTTCAGGAGCGGTGATTTCCAACTGATGTCACATTTCTGAAGCTGGAGGTGAGAGAGCCTAGGGGTGGTGCCATCGAAAAGAGTGTCGGGGACAAATACTCGCGACGGTGCGCCGTCATTGGACAATGAAAAATATTCAAGGGTGGGAGCAGGTGAATAAAGCTCTCCAAGTGTTTTGCGAAGATGGAAATCATCTGCGCTAATGGCGAGGTGGCATATGTGGGAGACACGTGCCTGGAGTTCTTTTTGGAATGCGCTAAATCGAGCACCGTCCCACCGACCGATGGGAACCCTTGCCTCCAAATATAAAGGTACCGTCTTCGCCAGAGCAAGGACCCCAGCCGCGCCAGCCGAAGTCAGGACGGTGAAATCGACGTGACTCCAGAAGAGCGGTTGGTTGAGTGCAATCTCGCGCCAGTGGTGACAAACACGGGCCACACGTAACCATGATGGGTGGTCCGGCCTCTCGCCTAGTATAGTAAAGGGTGATGGTGCGACGGGTAGCAAAAAGGAGAAAATGGTGGTGATGACCTCGGCAGGGAGAGACGAAATAGGTGTGAGTGCGTTACGGCGAAGCTTCAACGCTCGAATGGACGCTTCCAACGATTTGATTTCAGCATCGATAGCTTGCTGTTGGTACTCCCGAGAATTTGCCTGGCTTGGGCTTGGGCTTGGGTCCATCAAAAAGCCAACGGTGGTGCGACTCTGTTTACTGTACCTGGAAAGCCCAACTGGCAAAACAAGGGCGAGAACGTGGTGACCTTAACCTTAACATCACGGCATTTGCCGTTACCACATAAACCACCACATATCCAATTACAGGTTCTTATTAGCCCGGGCCGGGACCATGGGAACGTGATGCTTGGGTCTATACACTCCGTATACATTTCCTTCCTCACGGAGCAGAAACGAGCGTGTCAGTGTTGAGGATCCTGGCCTGGGCAATATAGGCGATATACATGGTAACCCTGTATAGCCTGTATCCTGTATACAGTATCGACTTAAGTACGGGTTTGTAAATGGACCTTCCACTTTTCACCAGTCATAAACCCAAGCATCTTTTGTTCGCCCATCTTCTGCGCCCAAGGATGGACGACGCCCCAGCAGTCCTCTTCTGTTTTTTTTTCGGGAGTCATATGTCATATATCAGGATTCTCGCTGATAAGGGAGCCTGGGATTCCTTGGAGATTCCTGTGGACGTAATTTCATTTCATCTGGCTAGATAGAGACGTGGTATGGTTCAAAGGAGTAGGCTATGGATCATAAGTACTCAGCAATGATAGTAGTAACGTTTACAGTAAGGTACTACATAAGTGTGTAGTGCACCAAATAATAGTCTCCGACCCGGATCGCGGGAAATAAATGACGTAGATGAGGACAATAGTCGCATTATACAGAATTGCGTAGTGTGCACCGGAAAGAATGAGGGTCGTCATGATGATCTAAAGACAAGAGGGGTAAGAAAGATGCTCTCGAGAGAAAAGGGTAATCGACCTACCAAACATATCCAATCTACATCTCAACCACATCGAGCACTGCGGGACGCGATGTTGGCATGAGCTGACTGACAGAATATGTCACGGATTTGGACCCCGAGATGCTGCCCTGTTCCATACTGTCAGCACTTCTCCATGCGACGACGACTACCGGGTATTTAAAATAGAGCAGTCGACTTACCCCACGCCGTCTTGAAGGAGGGAACTCTGTCAATGGCACATCCGGCATCGACTGTGACTCGGTGAGCTGGTCCGCCATCGGAGTCGCAAACAGGCGCGAGATGGTGGACAGGACTGATCGGGAGAGTGTGGGCTGGGAGCGAGTGGGGGAGAATGGCTGCGACATCAAGGGAGTTTAATCGGTCTCCTTGGGCGGGTATGTGTGTGCGTTGGGGTTTTGTCGCGGGGAGTGCGGATGGGTTGGGAAAACGGAGTACGGACGGTGTTCGTTATATAGGAGCCAGGAGCCAGCTCCCTAACCTGCCCTGGGCTGTGTCGAGCTTGAGGATGACATGTTGCGTCACCGTCAGCCGGACCAAGTCGGAAGCATCGGGTTACGCATCGCTCCCGCATCGGGTCCAACAAATGATGATGACTAATTGTCAACTTGGACATCTGATCGCTTGTTGGATCGCTGATCGCCTGCGATTCACCTGTAGCGGTGAGACACTGAACACGATTGGCATCATCATCTCGCGGGGGGTAGCTTGAGATAAAAACGAGGGTAAAAACATCGGCTTACAGGTAACCTAAAGTTCGGCGACCGGCCCTTAACACGCCTAACTTAACTGCCGAGCTCCCACCAAATACCAAATATAGATACACTTACGTCACACTCCTGGTGCAAGTTAGTAAGCTTCAAGGCGATGCTTTCCTTTTCAACCTTGCGCATTTACAAGCACTAATCGATGTGGTCTGTGTTCCCGCGGACTTTTGGAAGCGTCACTAGTAGGGTCCAGACTGGGTGCGGGAGAGTGCGGTGACGGAAAAACGTTGGCAAAACCTGCCTCCGATGCCCGGGGGAAGGCCGCCGATTTCGACCGATGGTGCGACGTGAGAGAGCTACTCCCTTGTACACCCGTCTCCGACGCAGTCCATTGTTCTGGCACACTACTCCGGTGATACAGGGCCAAGGGTTGACTGATTTGTGTGGCCGATCCATTAAAGTTAAAGTCGACGCGACACAACTTGAGGCATCTGCTGCCGCGAGTCATAGACTGCAGAAAAGGCTTCATCTTGAAACAATCAGACCCAGGCCCGCGGAAGTGACTTAGATTTCAATGGAGATATGCGCGCTCGATAACGGGCGTATTAGATAGGCTCGAAGTTGGACCCGGAAGTGTGATTGCTCCCGTCTGGCGTACGTACCAGGAACATAAGAATCCTGGGCACAGGGATAACACTGCTCCGACTTCTCTCCTAGTTGTTGTCTGCTAATTACCGATTTGAAACCTTTTTCCTTCTCAGATAACCAGCGATTTTTCCTGAGGGATGAGACCAGTCGGGGGTGTGAAGTGCGAGTTCTATCTTCGTCTCAGCAAGACTCCGACGCTCAATGGGCACAATTTAGCATTTCTACGCTCTCGACCCCCTCCCGGACCTACCCAGGAACCGGACTTCATTTCCCTTCCGCGACCTCGCTCTGGAGCGATCCTATCAGCGGGATTAGCGACTCAGTCTGGTTCTGGTTGGGGTTTCGTCTTCCCCCTGCCGTCTCACTAATGACTTCCTCTTCAACCTCACGATTGACGCCATCGGCGAGCACAGATGCTCGGTTTCCCCTTCGACCATTCCGGACTACCGCTGCGATCAGTGCGACAGAAGTTGATTGCAATATATCAGGTCATCTCCTAGCTACAAACGCCCACTTCTTATCTTCGAGCAACAATTCGGACATGGAAACCGCTGGAAATAGGATCACAGGACTGTTAAACGGACTTCCAGCCACTGAGCCCGCGCTGATCGACCTGCCCCTCCCACACGTCGGTGTCGGTGTTGTGGCGCCACACGAAGCGGCGCGAGGAGAGCCATAGCGATACCGTGCGCAGGCTGGGACAGAACGTGTGTAGCTCCGTGACGAGGATGCGCTGCAGCGCACCGGTCGGGAGCGGCATCCAGGTGCCGAGCTCGAACTCGAGCATCACGAGCGCCTCGAAACATGTCAGCGCCTCGTGCACTGCAGTGCGCTGTGGGGACGCCGCGCAAGGACGAGCGACAGAGCGACCAAAAGAACAGAAAGACGTCAGTAGATATGCCGGGCATGCGGAGATAGCTCTAGACTGCGGGGCGGAGGGAGAGGGGGCGTACCGGGCCGGCTGGCAGCGGGAGTATACCGAGGTATCGCAACTGCGGACAGTGCTGCGCTGCGAGCGCAACGACGTCGGCCGTGCGCGCCTCGGGGACGTCATACAGGCTCAACGAGCGCAGGGTCTTGTGTGCGCAAGCGAGACGCGGTATGAGGTGTAGCAGATGCGCATCGCGGCCCGTGGCCCGCGCATCGGCACCGGAATCGCCGAGGACTTGCAGGTGCGTGAGCGGGCTGCGCATAAGCGCGTGTGCGAGGCGCAGCGGACACTCGACGGTGGAGAGGAAGGGCAGATCCATCGCGTCGGGCTCGGGCTCGGGCATGGGATCGGGGTCGGCAACTTCCGCCGTTGAGTGTGCCACTTCGCCCGCATCGGCTCCCCCGCGCGATCTGGCGCCAGCAGGGGCCAGCACAGGAGGAGAGTAGTTCTCCGCGAGCTCGAACACCAGGAGCGTTCGCAGTGCCGTCTGTGTGCGCACAAATGCCGCAGCTTGGGCTTCCAAGGGGAAACAGAGGCGGAGGTCGCGCAAGCGGAAAGATGGCGCGAGTGGGAGGACCCACGATAGTCGCATGCCGCGCGCATCAATGGCGAGGGCGTCGAGGCGCGGAAGGGCTTCGAGGGCGCGCTGAAGCGCTTGCCACACGCGCGGAGGGCCGGGCCCGAGAACGAGTCCGCGGACGTGTGTGGCCAGGCCAGGTGTACGTCCCAATGTTTCGCAAGCAAGGAGAGCAGCGGAGGGATTAGCGAGAACGAGAGAATGGTACAGGCGCCGAGTGGCAGACGAATGAAAGGACTTTGTGGTGAGACAAAGGGAAGGGAGGTCAGCGACGCGTGCATGCGACGTTATGAAGGAGACAACGACGGGGTCGCTCAAGGCAAGGGCTGCAGGAGAAGAAACCATCACGAAGGATGACAACAGTTGACTCTCATCTCGTACATAACAGCGACTGATTTATTACTGTAATAGCGTGAGATGCGATACTTACACGAGTACGTCAAAGAGATAACAGGACAAACAGAATGGAAAACAACAATAAAAATAATGCCCGCTGGCTGGATTGAACAACCGACCTCATCATTACGAGTGACGCGCTCTACCACTGAGCTAAGCGGGCTTCTCTATTGGGAAGGACATTGTGAGTGGTGTACCACCTCTTACCCATTGACAAATCACGCGTCAGACCAGCCCATCCTATCATACACCGTGCACACTCATACCCAGTGAACCATCCTTTTCCTCAACGTCTCCTACCAATACCATCTACCTAAGTACATACACATACCATGGCAGACCTCACGAAAGCAGAGATGGACCAGGTCTTTAAGGTTCTCAAGGCTGGTAAGGGCAACAAGGTGCGAAAAACTTTGCTGTATTTGATAACAGCTGATCTCGCTTTAGATGTGCTTTGACTGCCAAGCTCGTAACCCGACATGGGCTAGTGTTACATTTGGCTTGTACATCTGTCTTGATTGTTCCAGTGTACACCGCAATATGGGTGTACATATCTCCTTCGTTCGGTTCGTCCTGACCCTCCTACACGTGTACCGTGCCGTCTGACTCCATGGTTCCAAGTTCAACCAACCTCGATAGTTGGCAGCTCAACCAACTACGGACAATGAAGGTTGGTGGCAATGGTTCTGCCACCGACTTCTTCACGCGACATGGTGGCTCTTCGTTACTGAACGACTCTGATGTCAAGAAGAAATACTCAAGCCGCGTGGCTGACCTTTACAAGGAAGAGCTCACACGCCGTGTCAAGGAAGATATAGCCCAGTGCGCTGCCTTGTGATCATGATCGACTACCTACTGCTCACCGCGCAAGCGCACCCACACAGGTTCCCGAACGGTATCGTCGTCGACGGTGTAGATACATCTAAATCTGCCGCGCAACCCACTGCCGCGGCCGATGAGGAGGACTTCTTCTCATCCTGGGACAAACCCGCGCCGAAAGCCAAGCCCGCTTCACCCCCGTCAAAACCCGCCGCGCCTCCGTCCATCGGGCGCACTGTTTCCGCCCCTGCCTCCGCTTCCCCCTCGCCAGCCCCAGCCGCTGCAGCACCACGCACCGTCACGTCCTCCTCCCTGCGCTCGAACTCTTCAGCAGCTGCCAGCGCGCGCACGCTCACCTCGAGCAGCACTTCGTCCACAGGCACCGGCGTAGGTGCCGCGCGCCCCGCAAAGAAGGGTCTTGGTGCGAAGAAGGCCGCACCGGTGGACTTTGCGGAAGCCGAGCGCCGTGCGGCTACTGAGGCTGAGCGGATCCGCCAGCTAGGCTACGATCGCGAGCGCGAAGAGGCCGAAGCGCAGGCGGCGCGAGAGGCTGCAGCACTCGAGCTGAAGAACAAGAACGCTGCCGCTACAAGCACGGGCGCCAAACAGGCGGCCGCTTCCGGCGCCAGCGCTGCGGACGTGGAGAGGCTCGGAATGGGAGTGAAGAAGCTTGGTTTTGGTGCGTTGCCCCGCGCACAGCCAGCGGCACCGAAGACGTCTGTTGTTTTTTTTCCGCCGTCGGAAATTGCCGACATAACTGACGTTTTTGTCTCGACGGACGTCATCTTTGTCTAGATCGACTGCACCCGTTGCAGACGACGCGCCAACCACGGCCCGCGACCGTTTTGGGGGTCAGAAGGCGATTTCGAGCGACATGTTCTTCGAGCGGGGTTCATACGACCCCGACACCGTCGCCGAGGGACGTGCGCGGCTTTCGCAGTTCCAGGGCGCCACGTCCATATCTTCGAACCAATATTTCGGTCGTGAGGATGAGGAGATGGTAGCGCAGGGATCGGACGGAGGGATGCTCGGCGATGGCAGCCTCGCAGGACTCGAGACCGCCGCGCGCGATGCCGTAACTCGCATCATGGCCAATCCCGACGTACAGAACCTGGGTGAGAACCTACGTACTGGCGCCCTCAAGGTGCGTGACTCTTCTTTAATCTAACGCGGGGATACCCGGAAGACTGACGCTAGTGGTTGCGGTCGCCCAGCTCTCGGACTATCTGGCACAGATGTCAGAGCGCTAGGTTTTTTGTGGCGGGACCAGGCGCGGAATCTGTGGGTGGGGTGAGGAAGAGGAGTTGGTCGAAGGCGTTCTTTTTTTCGAGTGAGACATTGGTTATATGTCATCCTTTCCTAGATGATTCTGTGCCCGCCCAGCTGTGCGCCGTGAATCTGACCTACCTAGAACTTCGAGTTTCTGATATACCTTTCCGTGATGGAGGCGCGACATACGCACGCGTGCGGTCTGCGGAAGCCGCACAACTTGCACCACTGGTGAACCTACAGCATTGGAAATTCGACTGATCGTAATCGGAAACCCCCGAGACAAACTGTGCTCCACTTCCTACTTTGCTCGACTAAGGGCAGAGTGGCACGTCACTCACAATAGCTCAAAGATGCGCCGATACTAATGCTAGTCTTGTGCGTTGTATGCTTCTGGTGCTTGGGTTGTCTATACACTAAATAGCTTGAATGATATCGACTTCCAGCGCTTTGTGGATGCCGACATCTCTAGGCTTCTTGTAATTGTCTGCAGCATGGATGAACGGTGAGGTAAGGGTCTTCCAGTCCTTACCGGTCCTTCTCTTGTCTGCACAGAATTTTTGGCTCTCCCTTCGGTCCTTCTATTTGATCCTTTTTATTTTTCAACAAAAAATTCGTCACAAACATCGAAGGTAAGGGGAGGTCGTACTTCTGCTACAGACATATCGTCCATGGCGAGCGGGAATCCAGACGTCCCCCCAAAGCCCCCGCTGACAGTTCAAGCAGGACGCACTGAATGAGCCAAGGCCCGGGTCGAATAAGGCTGCGTGGAATTCCTCGACCTCTGGCCCCAGAGCGGCAAAGGCCGGAAATACCGGCAACCTCCTGGCTGGACGTTCAGCGCGGGGCCTGGCCCGCGGATGCAGCCCGACGACTTCGTCAAGTCGACAACTACCGTGCTGGTTAGCTTTTTCAAGACACACTGTTGAAATTGAGTTCGCCTTCCCGTCCCAGCGGTATCTTGGGGGAACCCACTCATAGGAATTGCTCTTTTATCTCCCGACTTCAGTCCCAGGAATCTAGGATCCTTGGTGGCCAAAAACATCAGGCGCCTAGTGCGCTCGCCTGACCTCGCAGATCTCCGCCGCTCGTCGTAGAGTAGACTACATCAGGTACGCTTGGTAAAAATTTCATGGAAGATGCAATATTCGAAAGCATGGAGCAGGGACTCGTGTTGAGGCGCAACGCCCTGCGCGTGTCCACTACTGGACTGTTATAGCCCATTACGGACTGCTTTTTGTTCTGATTACGGGGAGTGCCGTTTTCCTTCGAACGCTCCAATCCCTGGAATACTCGCATTCTTAGGCGCTCAGTTCTGTGGTAGGGAATTCCAACCGCTCAAATACTATAAATCTCCCCAGTACCGGCATCTTTTTTTTTTTGGAAAACCTCCCCATCTCACCCAACGAAGGCGATCCAATGGCCCATGGTAGACGTGAACACCCGAAAGACGACCGTTACAACGGAGAAGCAAATCACCATTCTGCGGATGCGTTGCAATACCATCCTTCCGAGAACGAACACGTGGAAGGGCCGCCGCAGAGTATGGTGAGCTTTCACGGCGGCCCATAGACGTCCCAACCACCCACACGACTCGTTTGCAGCCCCCACCTCCTTCACACTACTTTGGCTATGCTCCTTGGAATGTCCCGCCACCTCATCCTGGTGTTCAGGAACCGTGGTATGCGGTGCCAGGTGCCAATGATAGCACCCCGGGCCATGGCGCTTGGCAAGAAACACGGCACAACCCTCCCGTTCCAGCAATGGCATGTCTGCTCATCGCGATGGTTCTCGTCGCTAACGCACATTACACTTCTAGAACGCTGCGTCTCGATACACAGATCAGGGAACAGGAAGCGCCAGTGAGGTCACTCCATACCACTGGGATAACGGGAGCCCTGCAGGTGCAACATACGTTTACGCCCCGCCGCTCGCTTCCGTGAGTTTCATCAGCCTGCCGACCCACCCCCCACTTTCCTAACATGCCAATAGAATGCTCAACCCAATGGCATGGCAGGCCCTACACCGGTGGCTAACTTTCACTCCGCAGCTGGCCCGGGTACGGCCGCGCCACTCCTTACCCCCGTTATCAATGCGCCTGTTTGCTCAGAATCTCTCATGTCCCTGGCAAGAAGCCTCATCCTCGATCTGGGGACCCGTGTTAAGGTACTCAACATGGAAGCAAGTGGGCGTGGTGGTTTGAGAGTAACCATCACACTCGAGACGGCAGACACCGTCTGAGATGGCCGAAATAAGGTTGGGAAGTTGGGAACGGAGGCTGTGGAACATCTTGATAACTAAATGCTCTCTGGACCAAATGGCATGTGTTCTTCCCCCCGCGGGACCGACCGAATTGTGAGCAACCAATGTGCCAGAGACACTAGTAAGAGTGTCACATTAAGGGTAATCACGCCTCCTCTCCTCCGTGCTGATAAAAAATGGTCAGCGCGGCTACTAGTATCGAGGACACATCCTACGCTTTCTCTACCAGCGTTTATTTTCTAAATCGGAGCAACCAGGATCATGGGGTCACGCCGATCACGGCCATTACCCCCGCTGTGCTGTACTGGGACAGCTGACATCCACCGTTGTGAGCTATTGTATTCCCACACACTCACTGTAAGCGGGTGCAATATCCAAGGACTTAGTTCTTATGACGGAGATTCATAAACACATTTTTCTTTGCCTGTCCTGTTTGTTGCACAGTTTTCCCTCGTAGTCCCTCCCCGTTCTTTCCTCCGTCGTTGCCAGGACTCCTATGATATGAATGCTCGTACGCAATACAAATCGGTTTTTCTCTTGAAATGAAAGCCGATGCAAAGACCACCACAAGGCCCGTTATCTGGTCCTTCAAGTTTCCACTTCCCCCCCCAACCGGCCTCAATGCGGAGCAGATACACCCAGCTTTACCCGCTTCGCGTGACTACACCCTTTTGAAACTTCTGTGCACGGATAACGGGGGCTAAGCAGGACTGAACATCACGCGTGTGCTGGCGTGGGTCAACGCCGGCCGGTAGCCCCACACATGGACGTAGCCCTTCTAAGCAAATCCGATCTTATTCACTCTACTTTTTCCCACTCATTCTTTACCCTTCCAAGAATCATCCACACCACTGGTTAGATATCAGTAGTATGCGGGACCACATCCTTTTTGCTGTGCAATACAAATGATCTCCGGACTGCCGAGTAGTGATACTTAGTAACGTGTGTCACCCTCAGTCGATAGACGGATCCAAGAAATAAAGAATTGCGAGCCCGCACTCGGGATTGAGGACTCGTAGGTTCTGCCTGAATACAAAGGAGGTCTGAACCGAAAGCGATATGGTGTCCATACAGTAGGAACTAAGCAGGTGAAGAGAGCATCGCGGAGAAAACAGTCTCAGGTAACTGGTTCAAAAAAAAAAAAGAAAAAAGTCTCGGGCGTCAGGGTCACTGTGAAGACGAGATATTTGGACAGATATGGAAAGGGAGGATGGAAAGAGGGGCAATGCGGAAATGGGAGGCGATGGGGCGATATTGAAAAAAGCATGGTGATGGAAAGAAGTGAGAGAGCGGCTCAGGTGGGAGCATAATAATGTGGACAGGGTACAGTGGTGGAGTGGCACAAACGACTTCAGGGCGGACTGCTGCCCAGTATGCGGACTCGGAGAGGGGGATCCAAAGAAACCACAAAAGGAAGTTACGTAATCACCACAAACCCAAAACTACTATAACTAGGGGTCGACGTTGTCGGCTCAAACCTTGCTCGAAGATGATTTTCACAATGAATATTCGTACATATATATGGTTTTTTTTTTCTCCACCTTTTCCTCTCCATTTCTTGTTGTTGAACGACTTCTGCTTTGTATTCGAACACGCATTCATCTGTCAGTCGGCAATCTCGTCCGTACACATAGGCAAAGTCATTCCGGTACATGTTAGTGCGACGACGAGGACGGTGTCATCGATCACCAGGATGATATTGTGCAGACGATCGCGATTTCTTCGTGGTAAGTTCCATTGTTTTGCGCGTGCGGCAAATACCACGACACCGAAGTCACAGCAGAGATGACGCAAGAAACCACAAACATAATCGGATACGATCACAGCGAGACGGTGGGGCGTGTTTTAACTACGACCGGTTTTACCATGCCAGTGAGTATTTGTACATATATATCTCCCACGTTTTCCTGAAATCATATATTGTTTTGGGTTTGTTTTTCTTTCACCATCGTAGAGCGGGTTCCTCCGGAAATAGGTCCTGTGGAATAATGAATGGAAGGATGTGCAAATAGCCCGCGTTACTTACCGACAGGCGGCATGTTCTCAATACATTCACCACTGACTACTGAGTCAACTGCAAGACAAAGTCGTCTGTTTTTCTTGAGGGGGGAGTTGTCGATGTTGGAACCGTCGATGTCGGAACCGTTGAGTGGGATGGGTCCATCGCGTACGTTCTTACGTTTGTAATCCGATGGGACGGACGCGTTGCCTGGTTGCAAGATGATGACCTGTTGGATACCTGCATTGAAAGAGTGGAAGTTTTCTTTTTCGATGAAGTAGTGATGGAGGTTGAAACGGAGTTCGACTAAAGCTCCCTTCAATTCTTCTTCGACTTTGGTGGGCTCAATGAACCCGTTCTTCCCATATACTCTCAGAGGACTCGCTTTGTATTCGTATTTGATTTCGTCGAGATACTTTTTACAATCGTCAGGGATGGGCCAATGTTCGGTTTCGAAATCGATGGTTTCTTTTTCCTTTTCTTTTTCTGTACACACAGATTTACCGCATGAACGTCCACTAAATTGGGGCTTTACCTTTCGGTCCTCGTTTCTCATAATCCTCCATATAAACGACAGGGGGTTCGATTTTGTTTGGCTAGGGAAACGTATATATGATCCATTGAAAGTTGCCATAGAAGCAAGGAACGTACCCTTTTTTCGAATACGTTCTCAGCAAAACATATGTTTTTATTTTGGCCGTCTGCGTAAATCAAATGACGACAGTTACCAGTAGACGCTTTATTTTTTTGAGCAGTTTTGAAAGTATCGACGACTTTGTCGAAGTCGTCGGCGAAAAGAGTGTGCGTGGGTTTCGCCAAATATAATTGGTATTTAGCTTTCTGAAGTTTTCCGTATTCTGCTCTAAAGGTGCCCAAAGGACCACAAGCAAAACGATAATCGAGTACGCGCCCCACCAGAGAACCAACGGTGTGAACCCTAGTGACGGTGGATGCGAGGACATGGCCCGCGGCATGATTTTGCCAATCGACATCGTTTAGAAAGTTAGAATTGGCGGCGTATAATGTGGAAGAATTAAGATGAGCGTAACATTCTTTCAGGTTGTGAGACATGATAGAAAGAAGAGCGGATAGGGGTCCCTCCTAAATGCGTGTGGAGTGAATTCATATGTTCGTTAGTAAATAACGCAAAACATGTTAGATTATGGTTTAGCACGTCGCGGAATGCCACTTATGATGAAATCGTTGACGGTCGAACGCAGAGACTCAATGTAGCACGGAGGCGAGAAAGAGCCGGCAAAGCAGAGGAAGGAGCAGGAGAACATGGTGACAGGCAAGGAAAAAGAAGAGAATACGTGAAGAAAGACGCGCCAAGAAAGAGAAATGTGTTAATGTACGAGTATAGTGAAGCAGGAGAGGGGGAGTCGACAATATGGTTCAAGTAAAGGCGTGAACGAAACTGGTGTTTTGTATTCTGGGGGAAATGTGTTAGTCAATATGGAGAGTGTGTGTGACAGCGAGAACAACAAACGTTTTGATCGAGAAAACGTTTACGAAGATGCATGGAGCGTTTTGACGTGTTTGCTAGGTACGCCAAATTCTCCGCGTCTGTATCTTTCTTCTGTCGCAAGTTCTAACACTTCGAGTCGTGTGTCTTCGTATCGAAGGTCAGCGTTGGGACTGGTAGTGAAAATACTGTCGTCGAAGTCGCGTAATAATCTTATTGTTTGTCTTCCGCGACTTCTAGAGAGGGACACGTATGCGTCAAATGGTGTTAAGTATCCTGTTGGCGGTTTTGGCGAGGTCAACCAGAACACTTTCGATCGTTTGACCCTGTGATTTGTAATCCGAGAAGGCGTACGCGGGTGTCAATGGTAACTGGCGTCGGTCAACAGAGAACCCAGTTTCCCCACCGAGATGAAATTTTCTATTCGAAGGGAAAATGGGAACAATCCCCATTGGCAAGCCGTTTAGTTTAGTTTTTTTGTTTGACTGTGGTTTGAACAAAACAGCGGCGGGGGGAAACTGGAGACGAATGGTGGTCGTGTTTGCGTCATCGAGAACTTCTCTCGGATCGAGAATAATGTCAGAGATGGTCCCTCGGGAGCCGTTGGCGAGATCGGCGTTTGGTGCTATGTTTTCCAGAACCATTGCTTTCATACCGACAGCTAAATCGATTTTGTTTGGTAAACGACTGGTGTCTTCCAGTCTCAGGTGAGCAATGACTACGCGTTCTGCGCGTGTCAGCGGTCGGTTTTCGGAACTGTCCAAGGCATATACAATGTAATGTCTTTGTCCGGTATTGCCACAATGACGAGTGACCATGGCCTCATTCCACAGCGTGCACACGCTGTTTCGTGGAGTAACCAGTATCACGTCGTTCCAAGGTGACTGAGTAAAGTCTGGAAGGTCGCATTCTGTCGTCCCAAGTATTAGTTTACGCATCTCTGTTAGGTCGTCAGCTGTGCAGTCTCCTGTTCGTGAACGATCTAGGATGGCATTCCATATAGGATCCGAGATACGCATTTGTTGTTTCAGTTTGATAACGATGTCGAATTGGTCATACAGATTTTTCCCCAGGAGACAAAGTTCGTTGCCACGTGGTGGAGTGGCATATAACTCTTTCCCGTGAGCTGCCACGGGAGGGAACTGGTGAAAGTCGCCGAGTAAAATGACATTCAGCCCGCCGAAAGGCGTGGACGCATCAACGGTTTGTTGCCCAGCGCAAACAATGCCTGTCACACGTGACAGATGAGCAAGCAGTGGAGTAGTAAGCATGCTTTTTTCGTCAATCATCAACCACAACGTATTCGTCATGTTTTTCTTTCTTCGATTCACAGCCTCTTTCAGTTGAGTGAGCCATCTGTCCGATTTCGGCGTTCTGAGGGGAAGGGCACCCCAAGTGTGTAGCGTTTGGCCGTCGATTAAACTGGCTGCTACGCCAGACATGGCTGTCTTTGCTAGCAATGAAGCGGCGCCGATGTCTGCAAAGGTTTGGGAGATCGCATTCAACAGCGCTGACTTGCCTGTTCCTCCTTGCCCATGGACGATCATCAAACGTTGAGGAGGGTTTTCGCCGTTCAAAAATGCTCGTAGATGGTTGGATACGATGTCATGAACCATGGTTTGTTTTTCGTTCAATCGTTGCATGCTCGTATGAGAATAGATGATTTCTTTGTTCAATGGAAGAACGGATGGTTCGCTAGTGAGTCAATTCATAAGAATGTCAGAGTTGTTTGTCGTTGACACACGTTCCAATGAGCTCGAAGCGATGGGCAAGTTGGTTACATTCTCGTCATGATTAGCAGCGGTAAGAGCGGATTCCCAAGAAACAAATTGGTCAATGTTAACCGAAGTTGCTGGGATCGCAGGTTTTTGATAGGGGACGCTGTACGTCGTTTCACGAAGCACTCCAGAATTGACGCCAATAGTGATTGCCCGGTCCGCATATAGTTTCGCACTGCCAGTAAACGGTCGGTCGATGGTATTGAGTACCTCTTCTTCAGTGAGGAGGTTGGTAAATGGCTGTGCGTTGTGAGTCGTAACGTTTTCTGTGTTGGGTACCGTTCCCGTTTCTGTGTCAGCCATGGTGCTATTACGGTTGTTCGTATGGTTTTCTTGTTCGCCGCTTTCTCTGTGTGCTCGCGCGCTGTCAGAACACTGATGGAAGAATTCGATGTTAGAAACAGTGGTGTGGACGTCGGCGGAAGCGTGGGACATGAATTCGTCGAATGCGTGTCGGAACGTTTCTTCTTCGCCTTTAAGAGTGGAAAGAGACCGCCAAGGTTTTAGCAATGCAAGCATTGAGGCTTCGAATAAGCCGTTCTCTGTGGAGTCGTCTCTTTTAGAGAACCATAAACCGGGGAAGTACGGCATTGTTTCATGACCGGCACTTCTCACGATTCGACAGCGACCGTCTCTGTTGCTGCTCGTTCGGTAAGGGACACGGGTATTCGGTTTACGGCCGACTGAATTGTTTCTGGGCTTCAACATAACACCGTCATACGTTCCAAGAAAGAAATCGAGGTACGACCATCGTTCTAAAGCGTCTCCGCGATCAATATATTCTCGGATTTGGTCTTTCAAACGAAGCCGGCCTTCAACTATCTCAACGTTCACCACGTCTTCTTGCTGCCAATGATTTTCGTTAATGTTTTTTTTCCAGTTCGACATGAAAAGGAAACTTGCAAACCTGATGAGCCCGGTCTTCGTCATGTGACACAGCATTCGTGGAAGAATTGATGTCGAAACGGGAAGACGGTCTGAAGAGAGAGAAGAATAAGGTATTGGTTTGGATGGTGATCATATCTGTACCTCTCTTCCCGTAATATCGGAAATGTGTTCATCAACAATTTAACCACTGAATACCAATGGATCGTTTCGAAATGGTGTGAAACGAAACGGTCTCCCCATCCCATTAGATAGCCGATGACCTCAGGAGCGCTCAGTTCCTGTTGTCGGCTCAAAGAGTTGGCACATTGCTGAATTAGTTTCTTATTGATAGTTGATAAAAGTGAGACTGTCTGTTCGTCAGATTGGTGATACGCCAATGTTTTCGCTAACAAGGCGGAAGTATTGGACGAGTCATGTTGTTTCTTGGCAACGTAATGAGTGATGTACCAGGCGATGTCTTTTGTTTCTATTCCATTTGTAATCAGTTTGATATCATGATTAGCGCAAACGGTTTGAAGAATTGCTGGACACCAGTTGTTCAAATAACCATATGTTCGCTTGGGACCCCAGTTACCGTGTTCATCAACCCAGTCGTTTGCACAAAGCGGGAAAGGAGCCCATCTTTTACAGACCAAACGAGAGTTGGAGATCTTCATACACGCGTGACTACACTGATGAACTTGTACAGTTCTCACAATCCGTTTCTCAGTGTCTGCGCGACACGCGTCGTATTCGGGCGTTTGTGGATCGATGGGTCGTGAGAAAGCGACCACGCGTTCGCGGGGAATGGATAAGACGGCGGCACCTGGGACGTCGGGGATGTCTGCACGTATGTTAGCTGATATGAAACTCGCGATCGTGCTCCTAAACTGTTCTGTTGCTAATAATTCCTTCATCTTTCCCGTGGTGACAGATCCACACAGCCAGAGTATCATGTGGAGATGAAGTGTTCCTCTTCCCTGTGCTTCGACGGTGCCGACGTAAGCGGCGATTTTGCCTAAGATTCCAGTCTCTCTTTCTATCGGCATGGTGGATGAAAAGCCTCTAATACCGAGTAAAGATTGTAGGATGGCGTTTATTATGAGATGGAAGAAAAGACAGGCGGCATAGGGGTCAGCTGCAATAGCTGTGTCAGAGGGACGTAGATCGGTCGCGCAAAAGTTATCGAGGTTTATGTCTTCTCCACACAACACTTGTGCTATGGGGTCTTGGGTGTCCGCCGGATTGATGGTGAGCCAGATCGAGGGAGGGTTTTTTTTAATACATGTTCCCCAGATGAGGGAACGGATTTTGATACGTGATTCATCAGTTCCCATGACTTTGGTTCGAATTGTGGATAAATTTTGACGGAGTGAGCGCATCACAGGGTTTGAAAACGGTTGGTGTGCTTTTTCTTCAGCACTGGCAGCTTCGAAGTCGGATGGTTTCAAAGTTCCAATTGGCGCTCGTACTGTGAAAATGTGTTTTTCGAGATCTGCAATGAAGCCGCAGCGCATACTTGACGTTTTTGGAGAACGCCGAACACTTGAAAAATGAAGTGTAGATCTTTGCGAAATCGTTTGTCTGCATAACGAAGAGCCCAGCGCGCATGCGCCTGATAAGACACTGTTCGTGGACGGTCGACTTCAAAACCTCCGAGGCCGTAAGGAAACAAGCAGGGGAAACTTCCAAGGAGGTGATTAGGATTTTCGGAAGACCCATCGGAAAATGAGCCGCTTGCGTCTTTTCGTGCATATTCGTTGACGAAAGCACTGCCTCGTTTAATAGCCCAACCGTCAAATTTTTCCGCACGAGCGACATTGGCAAGTGCGTGAGCAAGCATTTCATTTTCAGTAACTTCATTGGCGGCGACGTCGACTACTCCCAGGGAGTGCAGCGGTATCGCACTGGCGTCTAGTACGAAGATATTAGCGTGGTGTAAGAGTAGACTACCATAGGAATCTCACCTTCGATTTCACTAGAAGAATGTGAATCGTGTTCTGGGTCAAATTCTCCCAAAGGGAAGCTGTCTGTGCACGGGAAGAAGTGAGAAGAGGTCACATGTAAATGAAGGGAGAATGAAGAGAGGAAATATGCATACTGTTTTCGAAATCGTCATCGTCCGGAACATAACCATCTGTTTCTTCGGCGAGAAGAACGGTATCATCAGAATGTCGAGCCAAGGACATGATTTCTATAGGAACGCCGTCGACAGGTAGCTCGCATAATCTCTTCGATGAGATAATAATATCACGATAGATAGGATTGTTGCTCTTCAGCCATTCCAACGCGAGACGAACGCGAGTTCGATTAACCCGTAAGAACCCAGGCATGGTTTTCTCCGGTAGATTGTTAGGTCCAACAAACGTGATACCGATAGTCACAGCGAGGATGGCGGAGGACGGCGGCATGGTTTGCGTGTCAGTCAAATGGGCGATATCGTTCGTATTCAAACGATACGTAGAGACGTTCCCTCGTAGTCCACTTTGCATACCTGCTGATGACCAGTTACGTGCACCCTTTTTTTTAGGATACAGTTTGACAATGTACGCAGCGGGAAAGTATCGTGCAACGAGGATTCGTTCGGGTAGAGTTAAGATGGTCAAAAGGGGGGGTACGTCTCCAATCCACAATCCGTTCGCCAAAGACAACGCGGGAGTCTTGTCTTTTCTGAGGTCACGTACGCAGCTACCACAAACGTTGGCGAAAGGCGTTCCGTTTTCATATCTACCTAACGAATTGTTATTTCGTTCAAGGAGCATGCCGTCGGTGAGGATGTGGGCTGGGTGACATTTCGTTGGTGACAGTTTTTTTTTCTCTCGAAGGTGACAGAGTTCGACTGGTTGCACCTCATTGGAAAAAAAAAGGCCAGCGCAAACGGCACAGGTCAACATGGTGGTCGCGTCCCGTCCTGTGGCGTGTATAAATTTAGTAATGCGTGCACGCTGGGTGTCTGGTGACACAGTTTCGAAGAAGGGATCGAGTGTGCTGTGCGACGGAGGCGTAATGTGGGAGGAGGGATTCAGGTTTGTTTCCAATCTCTGCCTCTTTGTACGTGCTCTCTGTTCAAAAATAAGTTGCTGTTCTGTAGGCAAGAGGAAGATCGCGTCTTCCATGTTCGCACGAGTCTGCTTTTGAGCAGGCGAAAAAATTGCAGGCCGTAATGTGTCTTCCATCTCATTCATGGTTAAACCATGTAATGGAGATTGCATGTTTGGCGACGACGACATCAGCTACTAGACAATATGGACACAGTATGGCATAGAGGAGAGGCTGCTGACTCCTGTGCGCGCATCCAAAAAAGAGTGATATTATAAGGCATAGACCCGATCAAAGGAGTCCTATACGGGAAGCAAAACCAAAAGATGAAATTGTTTACGAACCGTGCCAAACGGATGTTGAGCGTGTTTGAAGTGATGTGCATAAAAGCAGTCACCAGCAACATTTCAGTAATGTACAGATGTGGCAACGCAAGTGTGAGAAAAAGCGAAAAAAAGAAATAGAAAGGGAAAACACCGGCGCACGAAGCAAGTGAAGAAAAAACAAATGACCGTGTTGGGATTACTATTCCCGATTGGGAAACGAAAATGAATTTGTCTGGGAAGCAATGGGAGAGGCTGTTATGTGTCGTGTAAACAGTGTGCAGAAAACCAATCCGATAGTACTGCACAAGTGCGGCATCGCAAGCGAGAGGAAACCACCAAAAAAAAATTAACAGAGAAACCGACGTGCGACAGGGAAAACATGGAAATAGGGGTCGTCGGTTGCAGATGGCTTAGTAATTCAGAGATGGGAGAGGACCTTGCAGAGCAAGGTGATTAAATCTCTGATACGAACCAAAAACTAAATATTTATTTATTTACTTTTGTCTTTTATCGTTCAGTTGCTGTATATATAATCGGAACTGTGGCTCCGGAACTGTGGCTCAATGTTCAACCGAGTTGATCCTTGCGCCGCTGGTTGCATGGGACTCCGAGTCACATTCGAGTTGCTTTTTTCTCACTTTGTTCACACGTTCCCCCCTTCCAAGAATCGTTCACGGTCCATATCACTAGTTAGATGTCATCCTACCGATTTTTTGTTTTTATGTGTTTATGATCTCACGTATGGGCTCCTGTAGAGGACCACATCTTTGTTGATACTGCAGCATACTGTGCATTACAAATGCAGATTCAAAAAAAAAAAATTGCGGGTCCGCACACAGGACAAGATGGTCATGCAAGAATATGGAGGTCTGACTCAGGGGCGGTGTGTTGGGAAGGAACAGAGAATGTGTGATCACGGAGTCCAAAGAACTTAAGGTGAATTGAGACTAGATTGGGGATTAGTAATGGCACCTAGTTCAAGTTTTAAAGGAGAGCGGGGGAGAGTGTCGGCGTCAGGGTCACTGCCAGTGGAAGACAGTATGTTCTGTCTGAGACGGAAAGAGGGGCAGTGATGAACGATGAACTGCGTAAATGGAAAGAAGAACTTGAAGGCATCCTGACTCCTCGAACGACGTTTTGGCGTCGTTGGCGGACGGTTTATTGTCCACCTGTCTACTGCGCACACCCGTGAAGGGTTTTCGTCTAACTTATTTCGATGTCTCTTGATCGGGTGAGACCTATCCGTCGTTTTGGCGCCAGGCCATAATGACCGCCCCTAAAGTATCCCTGCACTTTGGTCTCGCCTTCAGCACCGCCTCTTTGTTGTTAGTTTTGTTGTCAGTCGGGTCAATCACATACATCGCACTGCCTAAAATAACCCGACGGGGTGAGAATTCAGTCGTTAATCGAATCGAATCCGTCTACAAGACCCAATGTACTATAGTATTCGGATGACCGATAACGCGGATTGTTGTAGACGCCGTTGTCAGCCTGTCAGTGAGCCAACACGCGCTTTGAGTGAGCCAATCGGGAAACTGTCAAGTGGGTCATCATCGTACCCCCCATCACAACCTTCGTTGTCACCTTATCCTGCGCCAATTCCCCCTGCTCTTATCGGTATGCATCCCTGTCACCCTCCGCTATCCGCACCGAGATCGCCCATTCCAAACACACGACGCCAGAGGCCATGCCGCCCGTGCGTCGTTGAAGTGATGGTGTGAAATCTATTTCGATAGCTGTTTGACAATTACAGCAAACTGCTGACCGCAGTCTAACCGGCTATATTCTTAAGATCTCGAATCGGGTTTGGGTTCACATGTACCGTTGTCCGGATTCTTATGTAATCCCACTTGTACAAGACCTTGTCACGAGTACCATTCTCATTGGGCCATTGGCGTCAAGGCTGTATGATTGAGACCCAAGACTCCGACGACTTGGCCCCACGGGAGCCATTTAAACAAAGAGGTGCAGAAGTATTGGAATACCCACCAAACTCCCCACCAAACGCTACGAGGTAGTAAACCGATAACAATGGCCGACGATAGGCGTCAACTTGAACACAACGGCGGGAACAGTCGTGACAATAGAGGTGTATACCATCAACTTGAACCCCAATCGGAGGAAATATCACAGCCATACCTACTTGCACCAAAGCATTCAAATATACACCCACATACCGTGGTGAGATTGTTTACAGCATCCCTCATTCATCCACTGATGTGCTCTCAGGACACGTCTCCCTCATGCTGCCCCGACTGTGTCCCTCCGTGCCAGTGGCACGTGCCAGACCTTTATGCGAGCACTCAAGAGCAGTGCCATGCAACGCCATATGCGAATCAGAATCCTTCAGGCTACGAGGTATGGCGTAATACGCGGCACGATGTCCCTTTCACTCCTACAGCGGAAAGCCCTCCCCTCTCTTTCCCGGATTTTCTCAAAGTCAACTAACCCATGCTCTCTAGGGTGCCGCTACTATGGTTCAGTACAGGGAGAAAGAAACAGGTGCTCCCCCAACGATTCCTAACACCTACCCCCAGGACGACATTACCTGGGCGGGCCGTAACTCTTGTGGCGCTTCGTTCGCCCCTGTGAGTCTCGCTCTTAGCCGTCTCATGCCTCACTCGGCGTCTGAGAGTCAACCGCCTACTATAGGACCTCCAAGCTGACATGGCCAGAGAAGTTGGCCGTGGTCCTACGCTCGGTGAGACTAATACCCACAGCTGGGCCAATACCAACGGACAGTATGCACCTGCCACCGAGAACTTCAGGTCCTCCGAGTTCCTCAGGTCCCTAGCCAGACAATACATACTGGATCCGAGGACTAACGTCGGCACAATCCACATGGAGCCGAGGGGGAACGGTGTCGTGGAGATGATCATTACAATCAAGGTGGCGGACACCGTTTGATGTATTAATATTCAGAGAGTGTATCGGGCAGAGGCGTAGAGTGGTACAACCGGGCAATGTTCTACCGTAAACATGTAGGAAAAAGAGCCAAATGTCGGATTCTCTTCCAGAAGTCGCTGTTCCAGATGCGGCGTTAGGCCAAGCCAAGGTAATTAGAGTAGAAAAAAGGGATGGGAAAGGAATCCGGAGGGATCCAAAAAAAAAAAAAGGAATCCGGAGGAAGACCCACGCAGTGGCGGTGTAGAAAACGGGCGAGATCCTATCGGACACTGGCAAACGGGTCAAATAAGGCGCTAAGTGGCGCTATGGCTGTCCCAAATGGCAGTGGTTGGGTTCCCGGCTAAGGATCGGGTCTCGGTACTGGGAACGCTGAACACGAAAACAACCACGGGATTAGTTCGTCAGATCCGCATTACATCTGTCCAGTTTGTCGGGTCCAATAAACACCTCTTAGTCTCCTCTTTCTGATGGAAATTGCTACGCAGCCTACGCCGTCAGCGCATTGCATCTTCACTTTAACGCTCTCTTTTCGAAATCAACCAATAGCAGAACTCGACTGGCATGGCCAGAATGTAGTTATTACAGAGCATGAGGTACTCCGCAATTCTGCAAATTGGATCAACGGTACTGTAGCTGCCAAATTGGCTCATGTGGGCCAGGTTAATGGATGATCCGCTGAGCGGTTGCGCGTGAGAGAGAGGGAGGGATTCCATGATGAGGGGCGTACAATTGAAAGCTCCGGCTCCGCGGGCAAGTTCGTGCGTCCGCGTCAGGCTGTCAAGAAGGGACCACAGATAACGTTCGGTCGCCGTAAGTTACATACGTACGTGATAGCCCCGGGGCCGGCTCCTCGGATGAGAAATTCCACATCCGCGGGGACCGACTGCTCTTCCCAAGGCTCTTCTTCCTTGCGAAGGTGATTGCTGTTGCTGGTGCACGGATTATCTACAACGATCAAGACCACGATGATCATCAGGGTGGAAGTATCGGGCAAATATGAAGGGCGGAACTGGGCCCGCCCTCCAAGCATACTAATCAAGCCTAACAACATAGATCAAAGGATTGCCACTAGTCGTAACACGAGCGTTTCGTGAGGACTGTTTAACTGAGATTGAGAACGGTAGTTGCCAGCGGGTTGAAATCAGTCGGTGACAATGGTGAGTACTGTGAGTCGTTGATTGTGATCAGGGTTAGGGTTTGCGGCACGCGCCATCCGGTTTGTTTGTATTTCATTTCATCGCGGGTTCATCAGCCTCGACAACACACTCATACCTGTACTCGCATCCACACCAACGAAGCGATCTATCCCGCCCCCATCTATTCCACGACAACTATGGGCGAGTCGCGTTCTGACCTTCTTGCATGGCTCAACGAGCTGCTTCAGATCAACTATACCAAGATTGAGCAGTGCGGTACTGGCGCCGCGTACTGCCAGATCCTCGACTCTATCTATCGTGTGTTTTTTGAGCCTTTTCTCCAATCCTTGTTAACACGTTTGTGAATCTACAGTGGATATTCCCATGACACGCGTCAAAATGAACGCAAGACACGAATACGAATTTATTGCGAATTTCAAAGTGATGCAGAACGTTTTCAAAACCAAGCGGATAGAGAAGGTGCGTTCGTATCCTTGCCTAGTACAACTTCTTTCTTATCTTTTGTAAATGCAGCCCATCCCCGTAGAAAAGCTAGTCAAATGCAAAATGCAGTACGTCATTTTTTTTTCGCCTCGCGTCAGAACGCCACGCCGACTTTTTCACGTGCCTCACTCACCAGGGATAATCTCGAGTTTATGCAATGGATGAAGCGGTTCTGGGATACCAATTACCCAGGACACCCTTACGATCCCGTTGCACGGCGGCGTGGTCAGGCAACTGACACCCCTGCGACTCTAGCCCCTCTCGCGGCGCGCGCAACGGCCACCCCTGGCGCTGGCAGCGGGCGCTCTGGAGGAAAGACGCCTATCAGCGGACATCGCGCGGGGAGCGCAACGGCCGTGCGCCATGAGGCGGTGGCCGAGCTTCAGGCGCAGCTGAAAGAGATGTCCACGCACCTCGAAGGTCTCGAGAAGGAGCGAGACTTTTATTTCGCCAAGGTCTGTAATCTTCTCTTCTTTTCTACAGGCGCTAGGGTGTTTCTTTTTGTGTTTCGCTCACGCATGTCCACTCGCAGCTGCGCGATATCGAGATCCTGGTGCAGAATCAGATGGAAGATCTTGCAAAGGATGGTCGTGAAGATACGACGCTGAATGAGATTCAGAAGATACTGTATTCGACCGAAGTACGCAGTCCATTACTCCTTCCCACTATGTAGTTTTGCCGACAAATACATGACAGGACGGCTTCGAGGTACCGGAAGGCGGGGTGCCTCAAGGAGATGAGGAGGAGACGTTCTAGGCGAAGCGGGCCTCTTGTCTTACACACGTATAGCTAAGCATCACAACATCAATCATACCCGTAGTTCCCCCCCGCCTTTGCTTTGTCTGGTCTCTAGTACCGCTGTAATTTCTGCAACTTCGTTAGTATATTCTACCCAATTGAAACGAATGTGGCTGCGTCAAAATACAACCTGATCGACATGATTTACTGTACTGATAAGCTATCTCAATTGGGGTACGCTGCTCGCTGAGATCTTCGCCAGAGAATTCCCCGGACCGAGATTAACCGCGCTGACTGTCCTTGAGCCGTAAATGGCAACCCGGCTTTTATTCAGTGCGCACAGGGGATCCACCCTTCGAAGCACCAGCTCAATGACACCCACACCTTCGACAAGCTCAAACCGGCAACGATGGCGTCCACCGCGACACGACGCTCCCGCGTCTGGAGAGCCCAGCAACGCCACCCACCACGCTCGCCCATCAAGGCATCCCCAAGCCCAAGGACAACGCTCGACACCCCGCCCGACCCACTTCCTCGCGCTCCCCATCGGCCACCACGGCCACCTCCGCAGCACCGTGCAGGCCCTCACGGCCTCCTGGCTCGCGCACGACCCACCGATCGACGGGCTCGACCCCTCCATCGTCGTCCAGCCGCGCCGCCTGCACCTCACGCTCGGCGTCATGACCCTCGCCCCGTCCCCGCCTAGTCGTGCCGCCGTGGACCCCGCGGCAGAGAAGGAGCCGGAGACAGAATGCGACCTCGCAGCCGCAGCACGGCTCCTCGCGGACCTCGCTCCCCGCATCCGTGGAGTCCTCGCGCGCGCGCCACTGCGCGTGCCGCTCGGCAGGCTGGCGGTCATGCAGCCCGACCCGACGCGCGCACATGTGCTCTATGCGGAGCCCGATATTTCGTCGCCGGATGGGCGCCGCCTCCGCGCGGTTTGTGGTACGTGCTTTGGTCCTGTCTCCTCATCTTCGCTTTCAACTACTTTGGCGTGCGGGTTGGATTGTCGGGACTTATATTGCCTTAGAACTCATTCGGAATGCATTTATGGAGGCGGGCTTTCTCGCTGCCGATCGCCGCCCACTCAAGGTACGCTACGATGCACTCTCCATACCCCGCTACGCTCATGTTCAATTACGTGGTATCACCCATGCGCGGTGTCGTTAGCTACACTGCACGCTCCTCAACACCAACTACCGCCGTCCGATGCTTGGCCAGCGGCGCGCTCCTGGGCGCGTTCCCTTCAACTTCACGGCGTTCCCGTCCGCCGCGCGCGACAACTCTAATCTTGGCATGTGGACGGTAGATGAGTTGCAGATATGTGAGATGGGGAGCTGGGCGCCGGACGGGGCTTATGTGCGGGTCGCTGGATGCGACCTTCGACCTGAGAAGAGTTGACAGAAGTGAACTGATAGGATAGTGTGTATGCTGGCTGCAATCCCAAATCACATGTCTCGGTTGGTAGACGTATATATGCGTACGTAAGCCCCTTCCGGTCTTTCATAAGCCAATCTCGCGCCAATCTTGCAAGTAATTCCAGGTCGATCCACGAGTAGAGTCACCTCCAGCCTGCGCTTCCCAATGCTCATCCCTGGACCAACGGAACAGCTTGAGCATCTGCGACCCCATCCACGATGCACGCAAGGCGGGCGCCGTGACCCCAAGGTGCAGGAAGGACAACTGAGTACCCTACGACCCGGCGCTGCTGAAGGAGCAGGGAAGTACAAGTCAAAGGGCGTGCCGTGGAGCGAAAAACGGAGTTTGATCAGTACTAAGTGCTTTAAAAACGTGTAATAACCCTCCCTCCTCCAAGTCCCTGCGACCCAAGTAACTGCTCTCAAGTATTATTCCTGCTCGTCTCTGTACCGCAAGTATCGACACAAGTTTGGTAATCAACTGACCATTCCACCCCAAGATCGTCATGTGCCAGTGGTACAAAGCTGTACGTGCTACGTCTCCAATGGCTCATTCCGGCCCCTCATTCTGCCTATGTACAGGCAGAGTGAAGGTGCTACTACCCAAAATTGCTGTTGTCCATTGTGTTCTGAATGTGTGGTGCACTCAAGTCCGTCCACCGACTTGGTACCTGTTGAATAGAGGACCCAGGGCATTTCGGCGTAAGCGGCCTTTATCTTACCGATAACATTCCTACAATTGATCGTGTCTTCTCTCAGATATATGAACCAGGATCAGAGTGTGGAAAACCCTCTCACATACACATGGGTGAGGTCCGAATCCTGACACATAGAGGCTCTAAGATGACTTAGACTAGGCACCTATCCACGAGAGAGCAGGCCCTCCCAACATGGGGCTTCCCACTCGACTCGCGTCGATCGCGGAAATCGAAGGCGCCTCGCGGACCGCTGCCTGTGAACACGATACCCCGTCAATGGAGCTGCCCAGCGTCGCCTGAGGACACGTAGAAGAGTCAAAGAAGAACCCAACGCTCATAATGTGTTCTTAGGCAGGTGTGATGATAGTTGTATGCTTACTCTGTCGCGTTGACCTCTGAGATAGTACTTTCCTTGGACCCCCTCGCTTTGCCACAGTTAGATCTCTATGGGACTAGAGTTTCGAATTTCTAGCTAGTGCCTCAGAGTAAGAACTGGGCAGAATGCCAACCCATAAACCATGCTCGTCCGGCCGATTGATCAACGCGAAAATCTATCCCTGTGCATATTAATAGGCAAGAAGCACGACAGGTGAAATTACCTAGTAGTGGTATCAGAGAGAGAAATGGTCGCGGGCTGAGAAATCACTTCAGTGCACCCCGTGACAGCGTGTGGCTGGATGAACGACAAATGCCGTGAGACTTCTTATCAACCCCCTACAAGTCAGGGGACTACCTCATGTTTGCCTCAAGGAAGGTAGGGTATATTATTAAAAAAGGGGGCGAGGCGATGAAGAGACGCAGGCTCCGCGGCGTGGTGCGTTGGGAATCCGGAAATGACATAACCCAGTTGAGGAATGGATATCGGCTCGGCAAGAGCCGACTCGTAACAACAAGAGTAACAAATTCATCCGTGAAATTTCATCCGTGTGCTTCAGTTAGCGCCGGAAGGGGCTTATATGCGGCTGCTGGCTGCAACCTCAGACTAGAGCATGGCTCAGATCCCACCCACTTCAGAACGTCCAGGTCCGACTTTCCAACCAAATATGCCTGCCTACCAACAGGGTGACGATGCTACCATCCAGAATTGTTCCTGTGCGAGGTGTTCTGGGGTGCAGCGCACTCAAGCTACACCACCAACCTGGTACCCCATTGGACCCCAAGACCCAAGGCACTTCGTGAGCGGCCTTCGTGATGACGATACCGTCCCACAGCTGATCGCGCCTTCTCCTTCTCTTGAAAGAACGCCCCACATGTGAATCAGGATCGGGGTGGCGACAATCGTGTCGAAACTGCTTTGATTGCACCTGACAGTGCATGGACACAGTTTGTCCCTCCGCAAACTGCGGTGCGCCCTGATATTCTCCCCGCACGCGTATGACTGACATCTTGTCATAGAGGACCCAAGATAACTTCGGCTATGCACCTATCCACGAGAGAGCAGGCCCTTCTGACATGCTGTTGCTCCGGGCTCCGACACTCGACACGTCGATCGCTGAGAGTCGCAGGCGACTTGCGGGTCAATACCTCAACAACCCAGATGCGTATGTAAGCATAATCCGCCTGGAGCCAGGCGCATCTGGTCAATTCCAAGTCGTCATCACGCTGGAAATGCCCAACGTTTTCTGAGGCCAAGTTGAACAGAGACAATGGTGTAATGATGGTTTGATGTCTGCATTGCTTTCTCTGTCGCGTTGGTTGCCCTGAGATAGTATGTTGTACCCCGTTTTGCCACTTTGACATCCCTATGGAGAACAGAGTCTCGAGTTCTGAGCTAGTCACTTAGTACAAACTGAGGTTGTCAGCCGGCTGTCAACAGGAGCGAAAATCTAGTCCACGTTAATAGGTGTGGAAAAAGGAGCAAGTGGATCAAAAAACCACACAACAGATAATAGCAGCGACACCGAGTGGTCGCAAAGCGGAAATATTCGCAGGCGATGGTGCTTGGGTTGGTGTGAAATGCCGTGAGTAGGTCACGAGGTCCGACATATGTGTATTCAAACTGTTCAAGATCCTCAATTTTGGCATGAGATCACCGGTCGAGGCCATGATATTTTTAAAGACAATTGGTTTGATTTTTTGCGCCAACCCCTCAAAAGTCGGTGGACGATGGAGAAACCCGGCCCGGCAGAGTCTGTTTACATCTGACTACGGACAGCCCACCCAAAGGCCCACCCACCACGGTATCGTCGGTGACTCGGTGGCATGTAGTTCCAATAACGTCCACTTCTAGCCTTCTGAGCAACACGTCACGGTATGCATGAGAGTCTTGGAATTCCCACCGTGCCTGCTTGGGTTGGGAATCCGAGACACATGAGGAACTCGTCGGGACAAGGGGGGTATAGAGAGAATTTTGATTTTCGTACGTGATCGTTTCTTTTTTTCTATGCGAATACGTTTTCAAGCGCGATTTTGGTCGTATTCTTTTCTCGGGGACTAATTCATGGTGCAGGCATCCGATCCCCGCTTCTAAAGGGTGCCTTTGTGCTCATGTATTGAACGGTATGTCGATGTTCACCCCCCACATTGATAACAATGGCCCTTCTGCTTCACATCTCAGTCTCTCTCTCCTTGGCACGGTCGGGTTTCTGTTCTGATCGATAAGACTTTCACGTTTTTGGCCTTGTCGTCACCGTGGTATGTGCATATATCTGTTGCCTACCAACCCCCATAACACTCCAAGTCAATCGTTCCGCTCCACACTCTACCAATTTCTCCAGGTCATCTCCCCGGGCACGATTGCGTCGACACTGGTTACCAAACTTTGTGTCCCCACCTAGCACACTCGTCGTAGTAGTCCCGATAATCAGACACGTGGTCCGATCGAGTGTGAACTTTAAATGTCGAGTAGCAGATACCACGATGTCATGGAAATTAATACCGTTTTTCGCATCTTCATCAAGATCGACCCAATCGCCTCCTTTGAGCTGTCTTCGTGAAACTCAAGCTCAGTTCAGTTAGACCTGGCCACTTGTCCATAGAGGGATAGTCGTCCAACACTGGTACATTACAGAAACCCGCGTCTCATATACAGAGTAATCGGGACGGACGACAACACGACGACAATACTACATATTACAACTGTACATTCCTGAGGTTCACCTTTGCGTAGTACTCCGCGGTTGGCCCTCCCCAATATTTTCCCCGAGCTGGAGCATTCCCCATCCAGGCGCCTTTCCCTAACGTACCGTTGGTGGACGGCCTGAGAGTTCTTGCTTACCATTACCCCAACGATCCAGGCACGCGGATCAGTATACTTTGCATCGAGCCGGGACCTGCTGGCCGTTCCAGGTCTTCATTATGCTCGAAATAGCTAGTATTTTTTGAGGCTCCATTTATCGCTAGGACGCGCGATTCTTTCTAATCCCTGCCCAATAACAGTTTTCGAGTCTCCGAGCCAGGATTGTACGATGTAATACTACCGTCAAGTTGTATTTCCTGAAATTTCCTCTGAATACTAGTATAAGACTCGCACATGGCTTGCTGTGCTGTGTTGGATGATGATGCGGCTCTGTGGAAAAGTGACCACTTCCTAGCCTACTGTCCTGGGCTTATGTTTCACGAGGACAGGTTCCGAGTCTATGGTAGTCATAAAGATTGTGTCAGACATAACCTGAAGTAAGACAGACGAAATTAACTTCCACGACATCATTGTACCCCGTACTCGACATTCAAAGTCCTGGGAAGACTAGCTCGATCCCCAGATCACACGCCTGGCCTACCATTCCGGATCGAATAGTAAGACAACTAGTCTCTGCGAAGTACGGAGCCACGACTACGTGTATGGTCCATCTCCCGGGTTAGGGACCACATGAAAACTCAGAATTATTCTGGGGGTTCTATCTCAAACGACTAATCTGCGAGTCATTCATGATGGACGCGCAAAGGTGTAGGGTGTGACCCGTGTCTGGCGCGAAGGAGAACGGAATGCATCTCACGGGAGAGCTGCTGAGGCAGTGGCGTGAGCCGAAGTTGAGGACCTCTCCGGTACGAAGCAAACAATTCAGGGGGCCAAGCTACACTAGGGACATAGAGCGGCAAGAAATAGGGATTGAAAATCACCGTCCTGATGTGGTGAGAAGCTCGCCTCGTAAATGAGCTGTAGATAAACACGAACCGGTGAGCAGCGAATATGCGCCGACGACAAAACCAAAAATGTGCCATCTGATCGGAATTTCGAAAACAAGAAATCGGACCATGGAACAGGAGGGAAGAACGATATGTAGAGAAGAGGTGACATCGTTCTTGTAGTAATGCGAGAGGTACCAAATACGAAGGCACGAAGCTGGAGGTGCGCCTGGAGGCGGGGTGCCCGGAGCTAGTGCCCGACAGTCGAGAACTATACGGTATGCCGGCGTCCAAATCGTCCTTTTCTAGCCGATTGGTCAATTGCAGAAGTAAAAGGCCGCCCAGAGTAGCCGGTATTGATAGTGGAGAGAAGAATAACCTAGTGGTAGTGACGGGTGGGGGAAAAGGTCCGGAGTTTGGGGGGGGAGAAGTCACTAGTAGCCGCCATGGTCGCTTCCATATGACCATCTCAAAGAGGAGGATGATAGTCCGTTAGACGGCGATTCCAACCCAATAATACGGCGACGCGTGGTGGTCTATTCCCCTAGGCAACAATCTACCAGTACTGTGGAGAGGGTCCGTTCGACGCGCCAAGTCCAGATGACGACGACGACGCGACCACTGTGGGGATTGCACGAGCTTGTTGAACTGCGCCAAACACGGTGACTTTGTGGGCCTAGGGTCCGTTGATAATGGGCTCTACGTTGCCAGTGGCGGTGTGAGGGTCAGAAGGTACGTAGCCATGAGCTACTTGTTTGAGTCTCCGATCTAACACCAGCCTTCAGGAATTTCCGCACCGAGGGCCCCCCCTCAGCCCTAGTAACTTTTTCTGAAGTAGTAGGCCTATGTTCCGCTTTCACGATGCGAGACGCATTAAACCCAGAATGAGCACATCACCATGGACCACGTCTTCAATTGCGCTGTTACCGCAGTCCGAACGAGCCCTCGAATGGATGAACGAGTAAAAATATATGGGAAATATGAGGGGCGATTCCAGCGCAAATGGCTTTGAGCTCTAGGTCAGCGGTCAGCGGGTGATGATGATAGACTCGGAAACCGCGACCCGAGTGCCGGAGAGCCAAAAAAGGTATGGAGCCGTGGGAAATCTATTTGAGCGTATCACGGTGGTGTGACAGTCAGCCACGCTCAACGTCAGGCGCGCCAGGCGGCGGCGTCCACTCCCCCAAAGCCAAGTGCGTGCGTGTTCCCACTCATCGTCCCTAGTTCTCACACCATGGCTCACTGGCACGTAGATACAGCGAAAGGATGACGATGCCGCAAAAATGACGAAGCTCGCGAACACGAGAAGTTTGGGGAGAGCATTCCCTCGCCCCACGCTGGTACTGCACTGCGGAGGAGTCGTCCATGCACCCCCTCCCATTTAAATAGGCACCGTCACAGCACATCATTGTACCTCGCCTATCCCTCGGTGTCCCGACCCGTCTGGCGCACAGGCATGGGCAGGCCTGCACGTCGTCGGCATGGTAGCTCCCACCCCGGGCCGCGCAGGCGCTGGCTCGAGCCCAAAGGTGAGTGTCTCTGTCGGCTTGCATTCTGCCGGTATCGCTGCTCCCCAGGCGCGTGGGGAGCAGGTGCGTGACTCGTGAGGGTTTCATTGGCATCGTGTTGGCGCATCGCTGTGTATGGCCACACCCGACAAGCATCTTGAACGTCGCGGGCCGCACGCCCTCCCGAAAGACCACATCGCTGGGACGTCTGCCATGGTGCCTGCCAGCGACCTTGTGCATCTGGTAGTCAACGCTGGAGGCCGGATTTCTGGCTCACGGACCAGTGCTGCAATGCTACTGGCAGTGTTACACTTCTGGAAAGGGGAGGGAGAAGGGAGAAAGGATGACAGGACGAACCCGGAGTCAACGTGCGACTGCATGCGTAGCAACAAGCATAGCAATGTATGAACCCGCCCCTGTCAGCCAATCCCATAAGGAAGTCTTGAAAGGGACCACCAGTGTTGCCTTCGTTCACATTTTGATGCACACGGGGTGTTGTACTCATCCCGGAGAGTCAAGTTTTCACTCGAGATAGAGCGCACTCTTTATATCGTCGTTTCTACTCGAGGCGTTCTCTGGCCAGCGGTACCTACTACTACCTCAAGTGGTGCGACGATGAGGCGGTCACGTGTCTACGTAACTCCTTCCTGTTGGTGTTCCTGTACAGTACTGTATGGCTGAATGCCCTGAAGCCCAGAAAAGAATGTCGACCAGAACCCAAGCCGAGACCCCATGCAATTTTGTAATTCTTCGACCCCCAAGTTCGGAACGAGGGTCCGACCCTGCACCGGCTGTACCTCTTGTGCGGTTTCAGGGTGTACATGGGCACACGACAAGCGTGGGTGTGGTCCGAGTCATTGCTCAGATGCTCGTTGCCACCCGTAAGTTACTGTAACTTAATCTGGGGTAGTTCCCAATTTGGGATTAATTGACCAAACCGGCAAGCTAATTAAAGGATGACATAAACATTCCGCCCCGTCCGATTGGCTGGTGGTTGCCGGCTGCTGAAGATCCTTTTACACTTCTACGGCAACTAACAAAGGGTCTGTTTCCTGGTCCTAGGCCTGTCCCCACTTGTTCTCCAGGCCGCATCATCGCTCCCCAGGTGTCATCATTCTCCAAAGTTTGCAACATAATGGCACTGATCATGGCATGTTCCAATGGTCAAAAGGAAATAAAGACCATGTCGTCTTGCACGATAACTAATGTTATTCCAATGTGATAGAATGCCCTCAAAAGCGATAATTTCGGAGCTGAGACATGAGCGGTACATGCGGTGCCGCTGAGGCAACTTGTGAATGTAGCCCTGGTTGCATATCCGCTGTCCTGGACCCCGGTCCTCGTGTTCAGGAAAGACAGTCTCCATGGATCAGATGTACCATGCTCGTAGTCAGTGTCCCCAAAGTGTCAAATACTGTCTGTGGGCAACGGGCTTGTCAGCAACTGGCTGTCAGGTGGCATGAGAAGTGTCAAAGACCACTGTTCACCGTAATGATTACTAGGAATTTGACTTTGCTGGCTCTTAGCAGCAGGAGATTGCTCATTGAGCCCTCAAAGCATCTATAAGTAGGCCCCCCCTTTTGACTTATAGTACGACATTCCCTTAGAACGGCCTTTCCAGCTCCCTGACACGCAAACAGTTTACCCCAGTCAGACTTCCCGCTCACCTCTGTTCAATGGAAAATCAACCGACAATTCCACCCGCAGACCCACAACCTCATCATGTGACACAGAACTATGCATGCTCCATCTTCCGGTGCTTACTTCAATTCTCCAGATCCCCAGCCACGCCTCCCGACCAAACATGCCTACGCACCAACAGGATCAAAATCCTACCATCCAGAATTGTTGTTCCTGTGTGGAGTGTCTGCCAGTGTGGCGCACTCAAGCCCGTCCACTGACTCGGCATCCTATGGAACAACAAGATGCAAGGCATTTCGACGTGAGTAGCCCTTATGATAATGACGGTACGATCCCCACAGCTGATTGCATCCTCTCAAAAGAACACCACAGCACCACATCTGAACCGGGATCAGGGTATCGACAATCGTGCAGAAACGGCTACGATCGTACCTGACTACGGATTGGCACAATTTGTCTCTCCGCAAACCGCCGTGCGTACTAATATTCTCTCGTACATTACGCATTGCTGAATGCTTGACATAGAGGACACAATACAACGATAACTTTGGCTATGCACCTGTCCACGAGAGAGCAGGCCTTCCAAACATGGGGTTGCCACGGGCTCTGACACTCGACGCCTCGATTGCAGAGAGTCGGAGGCTTCTCGCAGGCCGCTACCTCAACAATCCTGATGCACACGTGAGCACAATCCGCCTGGAGCCAGGACCATCTGGTCAATTCCAAGTCATCATCACGCTTGAAATGGCCAATGTACTAGCCTAAGGCCGCATAGAAAGAAGACGAAGAACCCAATGTCCATGGTATGTCCTTGGGCAGGTGCGATGATGGCTTTATGTTTGCTCAGGCTGTTGCATGTTTGTTCTGTCACGTTGTTTGCTCTGAGATAGTGTGTGTATTTTGGTTTTGTACCTCGCTTTGCTGCGGTCACCTCCCTATAGAGAATAGATTTTCGGTTTCGAGCTAGGGTCTCAGAGTAGGAACAAATGGTATGCACAACGCACAACCCGCATTCAGCTGGCTGGTCGATGGTAGCAGAGAATATCTATGATAGCCAGAGTGCCAGTGGTCCATATCGATGGGTGTGGAAAGCATTGTCTGTCTAATGCCACCCTGTGCAGCACAGAAGTGTGAAGAGCTTGCCTCTACCAGTACTCGCGCCTCGACACTCGACACTGGAGCGATGTCGTGGCTTCTCGATTCTCTGACTCACGAACAAGACCTGGAGCGGTTTTTAGCCGGAGTCCCTGGCTTCTATAACTCAACACGGGTAGAAGATCCGGCGCAGGTTTTCCGAGCGGCAAATGCGGATACATCTCCCAAGGGCATTGTGGCTTTCATGGACCATTCGTTATCTTCAGATCTCGTCTCGGATGCGACAAGGCAGCAGCGAATCACGGCCTCCCTCAAGGCGATGCGGACTGATCCGTACCTCCTTCAGTGCACTTTCTGTCACGCTCTCTGCTTCACAGAATCTGCCATTTTCAAGTCCGTCGACTTTCTCCTTGCGGATCAGCACGCCAACGACGACGACCCGAATGTCCGCTCCCTGGCAAGGTGCATCATCACAATCGCCATCAGCCACCTCGAAGATTACCAGTCGGATGAACGTTGGGCCGGGATCATCCAGCGAAGGTTGAACTGGTCAGAAGCCATCTTCGCCGAGCAGAGCGAACAATGCGATGGCGTGATACTTCGTATCCTCGTCCGGCTTGCAAGGGAGTTGAATACCGCGCGGCCCGGCTCTGATACCCCCGGCCCCGAACCGCATAAAGTATTTGGCAACTCACTGCCAGTGCGTGCGGCGCGCTGACTGGATGTAGATGCCGCCGCTCCCAGACTCCAGGAGGAATTCTGGGACCTTTGGAATCAACTCGTGGTCGCGACGCAAGTCCGGTGCCAATACCCAGCTCTCAGTTCAAACGTGACGCTTATCCTTTCCTTCATCTGTCCCACTTACGTCGCTTTGCATAATGGGACCGAGTCCCAGCCATCAGCATTTTCGACCTCGACAAGCGACCTAGACCCTGTTCTTCGAGATCCGTCTTCCCAGTGCACTGTCTCTTCCCATTGCCTCATTACTTTTGCGAATCTGAACGCAGACACTCCTGTCGCCCATGATGCCGGAGATGCCTAAGAGAAGGGCAGAAGTGATACGAATAGGTCGGATCGCTTCCTATCTGGAGGCTCACCCATTTCCCCTCTTGTTCCCGCCCTCCGACACGACAAGCCTATGCTTCCCGCTTCCTTTCCCAGATCTCACGTAGCTTCGATCTTTACCCCACAGATTAATTGCGATTGTGTCCGTATTTGTATCAGTACAGACTAACGTGCCAGTGTGCACCTGTGTTCGAACGGGCGAATGCGAAGGTAGTTTCTTGTATGAATATTAGGAATGAGAGTTCATAAAATATTGCGATATGGCTTGATTCGTTACTTTGTACCGTCATTATACAGGAGGGGTGATAAATTTGATGGAGATATGCTGCATGGATATCGAATAGCAAGCACCACGACCTCGCGGAAGATATCAGCGGTCTCTCTTCGGGTCCGGCCTGACGCGATGGCCCCTACGAACCCGTCTCTATACAAACCCAAGTCCGGCGGAATCAGGACAAACTTACTATTTTCATAGGGCGCATCGTTGCCAACCATGACAGTACAGAAATTGCGCAACTTATATCGAGCACGAAGAGCAACACAGCTATAACAGTATATTGATGCGCATTTCGAAAATCGGCCAGTGAGATCTACCTGACCATCTGCCAATAGCATATTAGGAAGAGAAGCGGGAAAGAGGAGCAGGGTGGGGCCATGTCTCGGGAAAAGCTCCGTGTTGGGGGGCAGTAGTAACATACGGAGGAGCATCATCGGAAATGCTATCCCGATTCTCTCAAACCTCCTGCAGCGAAGGGTCTTGTCGGACAAACATTCAAAGAAGAAAGGTCGAGACACCGGAGAGAAAATCAGTGGTGCGCGAAGTCATTGAGGAGGACAGTCAAGCAATGGTCGCAGTCCGATGACAGTATGGGTAATGGAGAGGAGGGAACGAGAGGTACCAAACCAAACCAAACACCAAAGGCGCCACCGTGACCGACCTCTCCCTTCTGTATTTGTTTCAAGAGACGGGACACGATAATGCTGGCTGTAGCTTAGATCTCAACCCAAAGGACATACTTCTCTCAGACGTTCTCACTCAATCCAGTACGACCGTCTGCCCACTTTCCCATAAAGTGGGCCCTACTTCAACTACGTTCCGGTAGAACTTCCTCTACGTCCGAGTCCTCCCGAGGTAGTTTACACGTCCAGATATCAAATCAACTGAGGCCGTGACGAACGATGCAACAAGCCGACTGTCCCGGCAAGTCGCGCATGAATTCCAAAACTACTGGCGCAGCCACGCAGGCCGTTGCAGGGTGTCTCTGTGTGGCCATAAGGTTAGCGCGAGGTTCGCAGACTAGATATGTGGGACCAATAGAAGATAAGTTTAGGAATTTGAAGGTGCTTACGCATGATGTGCAGGGTAGAGGTCATAGTTGCAGAGGCATCATTCGGAATCACTGGATACATTGGGGTGACATCTAGACATACCCTCGTGGATGGGACACGTGGACTATTCTTCTGCACCTTGTGATTAACACCGTCCTAGCTCGCAGGATCGGGCTCGAAGTCTATATTCCTTTGCGAGGCTGATGAGACGGCGGAGAGATTGGGGGTGCATGCGTGTATGCGCCGGTCGTGGTTCGTGTGTAATCACTGCTCAATGTGATGGCTGAGCCCGGGATCGATAGTGAAAGAATATGCGACAGTTTCAGGGAGCTAGTTCAGAGTCAGGTACGCTTGTGGGAACGAGAACTACGTTTATAGAGGCGAAGACCGTTCTTGTACTAAGTACTGCCGCGGAATACAAATGGTTTCAAAAAAAAAGGAACGAGAACTACGAGCTAGCACATCTATCACTGCCGAGCACAGGAAGTTGAGGAAAAAGACGTTTCTCACACGTGCCTGCTATCGAAGTATGGGATCTTATTATGGTATCGTGATCTTCCCTCGGCAACGCGCGATCTTACTTTCTTTACTTTCCATGATCGAGTCGGAAAGAGTCAAACTGTACATCAACATAACCCCCTTGGCGCGTCCCGGCGCTCGTCTCGTACCTTACGTTAACGCCGCTACACATTATCGCACACCTCCTCCGTCCCCTCTTTTCACCCTCCTATGTGTGCCGGCCACGATATCGACAGCCAGGGGTGGTCTGGCTTTTCAAACCTCACGATCCCCACCTGGACATCTTGGAAGGTGCTCGGACGTCATTAATCCAGGCCGTTCAGGTTCATCTCAGGCTGGTGGAGACTAGTATATAGCTGCTGTGAAGGACCCTTGATTGTTCACGCTGTGCGTTGCTGTCTTCTCAGATACTTATCTTATGACATTTCCTTGCGCTGATAAGGACATTTCAATTGTTAAAGGACAATTCTCGTACCCTGGTCCCTGGGACACTTTCTGGTTCACCATCCTACACAGAGAAAATGGAACGATAACACGACAGTAATATTACATATTCCGAACATACGTTTCTGGCAAAGAGACTACACATTGTTAATGTGTAGGTTTACGAAGAAAACCCCGCATCCCAGCGATAAATCAAGCCTCACAAAATATCGGCCATTTCAAGCACAATCCAGACCTCAAAATGGCCGGCAATTCCCGGCTCGATGCGAAGCATATTGATGCGCGTTCCGGGGTTGTTGATGTAACGACCAGCAAGGTTCCTCAGACCATCAGCCGGCGCTGCGTTAGCAAGAGGCGCCTGGTAGGGCAATGGTTCGGGTCCAGGAAAATATTGGGGAGGGCCAACTGCGGGATCTGCGGGTGCGTACCCGAAAATGTTGTCGTGATTCTCTTGAACCTCCTGCAACGAAGTAAATATCATATTGGACAAATAAGAGGAGTGAATGCTAACTGGTGCGGTAGCTTGCAGGTGAGCTGGGACACCTTGGGGAACTCTCCCGTCCTGTTGGATTTGCATAAATGGAGCCATGGGGTACTATACAAAGGTGTCACCGTCAGCGGGGGGGCTCGATAGTATACTAACAGATCATGTCGCTCACATCTGGGTGAAATTGGTGGTATGCCGCTTCGTATTCCGGTGGTGGGAGGCGGTGTGCATCCTGAATTAAACCTTGCACAGCCGCGTTTTCTGCTGGTAGGGGGACATCCTCGTGGACTTGTTGCCGCCCACCGTAGGCCGGGAGTGGGACCTAATAAATGATACAAGTGTGTAAGCGCCTATTGGGAACTGGAGGGAGGATAATGCAAAGTGGAAGGCTGACGGCAGCGTTTTGCACCACATGGCCATGTGGTTGGTGGGGAACAGGACGAGGGAATGTTGTTTCCGCTGAACGGTGGCCAGCTTGTTGGGGTCGGACGTGATGATCGGGCATTTGATTGGGCCGACTCAGACTCGGAGCTGGAGGACTGGTGATCTAGTTTGAGAGAACAGAAGGGAGGATACTGGGTTATAATTGAGCATGGGTGGACCGGCTTTATAGCAAGGTAGTGTGCAGGCGCCTCAAGACTCAAGACGCCATTAAGATACGAGATGCTAGGAAGGCCGCCAACCGTAGGGAAGATCACCAAGAATTCTCTTTGGAACGCCTCTCCATCAGATCTGCATCAAATCCCATTGCCAATTCAATTGCTTACATGCGTGCCTACTGGACTCCTCCACGTCGGACGCAAGGTCGGACCCCTCCACACGATTGTAAATTTTATTTCGTTCAGCGCGTCCCCTCAATGGCATCTTCCATACAGTAAGGTAAGAAAGCAATCATAGATCTAGTAGACACGCTTAACGTACTAGTGCGAGATCTAAATACGATGTGATACAAGGACGGGCAACTCAAGAAGAGTGTCCACTCGGAAGAAAGCACGAAAGCGTCTGAAGTGAATGAACAAGGCAAACATAATAAATCGGATATGAGAGAAGAGGTATGACACTAGCATATAGTAACGTAGTAGATTCTCAGTAAACACTGAAAGGAAATTATGCTCCGGGATACCTGTTCCCGAGCGCCGACAAGCACGATACGGTTTACGGTTTAATATCCGCGACTAGGTCCAGGCCAGTGCCTACCAGTACGGGTGCGGGACTCGGATTGGATATGGGGTTCAAAGTCGATGTGGTTGCGCGCTCACCTTGGCGCATTGCTTGCCTTTTGTTCTGGAACCTAAATGAAAGGCAGATGGGATCAGAGATAATAACCAGGGTGTCGACAGAAGGGAGGGACCAACCAAATTGCACACTCTGCGTAAACATAGCTAACTGCTTCGCTAGGGCAGCACGCTCTTCTGTGGATGGGAATGCGGTAGAATTATATGTGGCATTTCTAATTGGCGGGCATCTGCGCGCTTGCGTTTCTTCTTAATAGTTGGCTCCGTAGCGTCAGGAGGTGGTTCATAGTCCACAGGTGACATTGGAGGAAGAGAGTTACGGGCATAGGGAAGTTGCGTAATGTTTCGGGAGCCGGCCATGGTGCGCTCCACTGAAGAGTGACCTGTTGTCATAGACCGATGGTAGTGTGAATGGGTTGCTGCTGCGGCAGGGAGTTCGGCGGGTAGGCAGACGCGTGGGAGAGGTATTGGTACTGCGGGTACTCCGTCGTAGCGTAGTCGCAGGGGAATACTAGTACACCGCATGCGGAGAGCGCATGTCGCTCGTTGCAGCTGGCATCTGCAAGTCAGCATGAGGCAGTTGGTAGTACTATGAGCTCTGCCTCTGTCGTCTCGTGGGACGCTCAAAGGTCAGAGTCGCCGAGGGTCAGGCGAGCTAGAGGAAGGTGAAGCTCTATTGTAAGAGCTGTACATTTGACCGCTAAGGTACCTCGCGTTGGCAGGCTGCAGGCCGAATGATAACTAGCCTGAGCGTATCCAGCTTACTGCTGGGTAGGTCTTTGCATTGGCGGTTAGGACGGTGAGGGATCACCGACGGTCAAAATACGCAGTGTGTTTGCTCATACGAAGACACTGGAGTAGAACGCTGCTGAGTAGGCGGCTGAGTAAGATAATAGTTTCCAGGCCCTGTGCCGAAAGAGGCCAAAGTTCAGTTCACATGTGTTGAAGTGACATGAAATGACGAACCTGGGGAGTCAGAGGTTGGGAAAGCTATAGTGAGCGGGGGTAATATAGTCCTACCTTGTTCCAGCACCACCGTGAGAATCGCCGCTGGCCCGGTCGAGTCTCCGATGCCTGCGGGGACCAAAATTACCGAAGTAGGGGATCATTACTGTACCGTGATCTTCCCCCCAGCAACGCGCGATCTTACTTTACTTTCCATGTTCCATGATTGAGTCAAACTGTACACGGGGCCAACATAACCCCCTTGGCGCGTCTCGGCGCTCGTCTCGTACCTTATGTTAACGCCGCTACACGTTATCGCACACCTCGTCCGTCCCTCTTTTCACCCTCCTATGTGTGCCGGCTACGATATCGACAGCCAGGTAGGGGTGGTCTGGCTTTCAAATTTCACGATCCCCGCCTGGTCAGCTTGGAAAGGTGCTCGGACGTCATTACACCAGGCCGTTCAGGCTTGCGTTCAGGCTGATCTGGTGGAGATTAGCATATAGCTACTGAGAGGGATCCTTGATTGTTCGTGCTATGCGTTGCTGTCTCCTCAGATACTTATCTTATGACGTTTCCTTGCGCTGATAAGGGCATTTCAATTGTTAAAGGACAATTCCCGTATTCGATTCGGAGTATCTCGTACCGGTCCCTGGCACAGAAATCAGCGCTCCTATACACAGACGATAACACGACAGTAATATTACATATTCCGACTATACGTTTCTGGATCAGAGGCTTACACACTATTAATGTGTAGGTTACGGCAAGAACCCCGTGTCTCAGCGATAAATGGAGCCTCACAAAATATCCGCCATTTCAGCACAATCCAGACCTCAAAATGGCCGGCAAGTCCCGGCTGGATGCGAAGCATATTGACGCGCGTTCCGGGGCTGTTAATGTAACGACCAGCAAGGTTCCTCAGACCATCAACCGGCGGTGCGTTAGGAAGGGGCGTCTGGTGGCGCAACACTTCATGTCCAGGAAAATATTGGGGGCCAACCACGGGATCTGCGGGTGCATAGCCGAAAATGTGATCATGATTCTCTTGAATCTCTTGAATTTCTTGCAATGAGGTCAGAATTGGGTTGAACGGAGAAAGCCGTCAATGCTAACTGGTGCAACTGCCTGCGGGTAAGCTGGGACACCTTGGGCAACTCTCCCGTCCTGCTGCATGTACATGTGCGGAGCCACAGGGTACTATGCAAATGGATTGCCGTTAGCGGGGCAGTTCGGCAGTATACTCATAGATGTCGCTCACATCCGGGTGAAATTGATTGTGTGCTGCGTCGTAATAAGGCAGTGGGAGGCGGTGCCCATCCTGGATTAAACCTTGCATAGTCCCGTTTTCCGCTGGATGAGGGATACCCTCCTGATGGACTTGTTGCTGCTCAACGTAGGCCGGAGTGGGACCTAATAAATGATTCAACTGTGTAAGCGCCTATTGGGAACGGGAGGGCAATGCAAAGTGGAAGGCTGACAGCAGGGTTCTGCAGAACGTGGCCATGTGGCTGGTGGAGAAGAGGACGGGGGAATGTTGTTTCCTCAGCTTGTTGGGGTCGAAATTGATGATCGGGCATTTGATAAGGCTGACTGAGAGCTGGAGGACTGGTGATCTAGTTTGAGAGAACAGAAGGAAGAGAAGACTCGCTTATAGTTGAGCATAGGTGGACCGGCTTTATAGTGAAGCAGGGTGCGCAACAAGGTGTACACGAGAGACGCGGAGATGTTACAACTGTTACTGGTTCCCGGGCCGGTCCATCGCGCTCGCGGCCACCCACTTGCGCCACTGCCAGGAATGGAGATCGGTTGCTCGTCTTCCTTCCTTATCCGCTCTTAGTAAACCGTCTATCTCACCACTTAATGAGATCCATTCCCAGGGCAATACTATTTACCATTAAGTTAGCTCTTGTCCCCGCGTCTCTCACTACCACTTCCGCCTGGCGCTTTTGGTCCTCCTACCCTTGATTCCTTGATTACCCCCAGCATATAGCACCACCGAGTTACTGTGAACAAGGTTACAACTGCACGAGGCTCAAGGACAACTTCGGGTTCCAAGTCTGGTAATCATGGCCCACGCTGCTACTGGTCGTCCCTGCCATCACCGTCCTGCCGTACTGCCGGCTGTACAACCCACGTCCAGCGTCATGGCCCTTGCGTCGCTCCCATCCTGCGGGGCCTCTGTAAACACCGCGACCGAGCCCGAGCAGGACAGGAACACTGTCTCGCGCAGCTGTAGCGGGCCTCGTGCCCGTCATCAGCGAAGTTCTCACGCGAGCCGCTCTGAAGGTCTGCAGTCACGGGGCCCGACCCGACGTGCTCACCCGCGTTGTATGCGAAGACTGACCTTTCCTCGCTGAACGGCTGGTGCCTTCGTGGGTTGAATGGTGCGTGCTTCCGTCCCACCCCCTGCCCCTCTCCCCAACCCCCCTCTATCAACTACTTGGCGTGCGGATTGGACTGTCAGGACTGATGTTCAAGTTGCCTAGGGCTCGTCCGCGATGCGTTTGCGGAGGCAGGCTCTCTCTCACCGACGATCTCCGCCTGCTCAAGGTATTCTACGATTCGCCACACTCCGCTACGAGGACCCGCACTCAGGTCTGTTGCGATACACACTATCTCCTGGCTATGTCCGCAGCTACATTCCACTCTCCCCGACACCAACTGCCGCTTCCCGTTCGTTGCCAGCGGCGCACCGCTGGATGTTCCCTTCTCCTTCGCGGAGTTCCCATTGACCGCACCTGACGGCCTTGATCTTGGCACGTGGACAGTGGGCGAGTTGAAGATTCGTGAGATGGGGGCTGGGCGCATGGAGCGTGCTTCTGTACGCCTCGCTGGATGAGTATTTCGACCAGCACATGTGAATTGAGGACGTCAATTTACTGGTAAACGGTTAAACGGTCCCACAGTTAAATGATGTGGCTGTTAATTTCGTGGATTCACACAGACGGTTCCCGACGTTGAACGACACTGCAGTAGGAAAGGGTCCAGACATAACAGATATGTTTGAAATGGCCGATTGACAGAGCCCTTGAATGAGGCCGTTACGGACGAAAATTATTACACTGTCTCCGTTACCTTTCCATTATTACAAGCATTATTAACTCTTTTTTCCGTTTTTTTTCTGATGTCCCGAGTCTGGCGTAACTTTTCCGATTTCCAAATGTTTGTGTTAGTGGGCGACATTGACTACGTACATCTTCGGCCACTAGACGAGGTAGAAACCCACCTCCGAGTCCTGGTCGAGTCCTGTCGGATCGGGTCTACACGACTCTACAATTACGCGGCGAGTCAGCTACGCGGCGAGTGCTGAAGCGCTGAAGTACTGCTTAAGTGCTGTCACGGTCTGGTCACAGTGCTCGCTTCCTGCTTTCTCATTCACTGTTGCTCTACAATACAGTATGGGTCATCAGAATCGGTACGGAAATTCTCTCCAAACACCTGCCATCCTCGCTCGGGGTCCGAGGGTATGGGGAGCTCGTCTGGACATGGGTGGATAGGGCAGGTAGAGTTTTGATTCTCGTGCGTGATGGCCTTTTTTTTCACTCACAGTCTCACGCAACCCCAATCTGACGATTTCATGCGGCGATTGGTCGTCCCTCTCTTGGTGGCCAGCTTCGTCAACAAATCACGAGTATGACTGTACACACAAATACTTCGAATATCCCCAAGCCTTCGCATTACTGCACACAATTGTTCGCGGTTGGCTCAGCCATCGTCCTTTCCCCTATCCTGCCATTCTTCAGGCCTTGGTGTAGCTTGGCTTCCTGTAATGTCCGCTTCGTACGACGTAAGGATTTGGTGGGACAAATATAGTCCGTCATGATACTGACCAGAGCGAAAGCCTGGAAGGGTCAGGCGCGGGACACCTTGAAAGACTTCCGTGTTGCTGCACGTACATTCACGGAACCACGCAGATGTGTCACCGTCCTAGGAGAAGCTCGATTGCACAGCAACAGACATTGCTCGCATCTGGCCGAAGTGGACTATGTGTCGCATCGTAATAGGGTGGCAAATGTGGGGCGGCAGGTGCACGATCTAGCCGCAGCAGCGGCATCGCTCCTCGCGCTACGCACCCGCGAAGTCACTACCAGACCTATGCTATACCGAGGCTTGTCTTTCTTCGCTGGACTGCCGCCGCCTCTGCGCAGTTTGTGGCACGTTCTTCTGCCCCTCCACTTACCCCCCTCGGCCTTCGTTTGAAAGTTGGCCAAAAGGCATCTTCCAATCCCACGTTTCGAGTGTTCGCCTGGGTACGGACCGTCATCGATCACCGGTTACCATCCCTGCTGCAGCGCCACATGCCGATCTTGGTCATATGACTGCGGTTGCGATTCAAAGCACAGTCCGAAAGATCGCTACTGTACTTGACTCCCGTAGCTCTCATCCTCCCGTAGCTCAAGTCATGTACAACTCAGACATAGGGAAGACCCAGTCACTAATTCCTGAATAGATGCGTAGATTTACAACCGCCAATAATCTGCCTAGAGGGAATGTAGCAACATGCCACGGGAAACAACACGACTAGTACAAGTTTAACGAGGCAGAGCCCGTGCACAAGATAGAAACTATGCACCAACTACAAAGAAGACGTTAAGTAAGTAGCAGAATATGGCACGTTCTGGTACTAGTAGTAAGCTGATAGTGTGAATCAAGTTTTCGAAGGCGAATGCCAGTGACCCAGCTTCAAAAAATATCACCCAATTCGAGTACAATCCACACCTCGAAACGACCATCAGGGCTGGGCTCGATCCGAACCACGTTGACGAGCGTATCAGGATTGTTAAGGTAGCGGCCAGCAAGATTCCTCAGACCGTTTGCTTGCGGCACATTTGCACGCGGAGCCGGGTGGGGCCAGATGCCGGGAAAACCTTCAGGAGGGCCAGCCACGGGAAACTGGGCACCATAGCCAAAAGGGCCACCGTGATTCTCTCGAATCCCCTGTACCCACATTTGGTTGGATATATATGCGGAGGAGACGAAAGGTTCTACACACTGGAGCCTGAGCAAAAGCATGTGCTTGAACTTGGACGCCTTGGGCAGCCCCTACATCCCGATGAATGTGCACATATGGGACCTCTGGATACTATGCAGAGGTGTCACTATGAAAAGGGGAGCTCAGCACCACGCCGATGGATTTTTCTCACAGGTGGTAGGGGAGGAAAATTCTGTGCCGCATTGTAATGAGGTGCACCAATGTGGTGCGGATACTGTATTTGATCTTGCATAGCCACGTTCAAGTTTCCTATCGGCTGGGGGATGCCCTCCCGATGGATGTTTTGCTGGTCATTGCCGACCACATGAGGGCCCTGAAGAACGATACACATGGGTGAGTACCTATTGTGAGCAGCACAGCGAGAAAGGCAGACTGCAACACGCTGCTGTACATAACCATGTGGTTGGTGGGCAGCAGGGGGGGGGAGCACGTCTTCTGAGAGGTGGTTGGCTGGTTGACTCTGAGACGGAACTTGATTGTCGGCCATTTAATAGTAGTAGGGACGGCTGCTCTGGAGGTGTGTATTCTAACGGAAGAACTTGAAGCGACTTTGACTGGGTTGTAGTTTAGCTATAGTAGGACCAACTTTATAGTGGCGGAGCGGGTGTTTCCTAGCCTATGACTCGGTACTCAGGCTGTACTAGTTCAAGGTCTCGTCGGTACAGTGGGTACTTTAGTAAGCTGAGCATGCACTGACGGCATTTTACAGGGCTTCCCTCCTTTTTGGGAGGGGACCCCGTCCCAATTGTCTCCACAATGTAGCCTAATAAGTCTCCGCTGTACTGGTAGTTGTCTTGTACAGCCTGGAAAGGCGCTTGTCTAGTCTCTTTAAATCACCGTCCAGGTTTCTCGTGAAGTCCATTCTATGGCCACCAGATTCGCCCGTCTCCTCAATGGGCACAGATCACTCCAGTCCTTATCAAGCTCTGACACCCATTCCCGCCATTTGGCGTTCCTGGTCCAACCAGATAGTGTGCCACTGCACTGGCCTCTACGATAAGTGATTCAAGTAGACGCTCGTATCGCCAAAGTAGGAAGCTTATTCCCGACCCACATAAGGGCTAACGCAGAATGTAAGGTGAGAATTCGGGTTTCATCCACTGAAACAGGAGAACAAGGAGGAACTGCGCCTCTGGATGACAAGGTGGGTGCGGTCATACCGCCTTGTCTCTTGTAACATGTCACCTGTCGCTAGATTTCCATCTATTCTGACTAATAGTAATTGAGAGCCGGTTCCGCTGCAGAGACACCAGTTTTGTCAGTATCAATAGAACCTGATGGAACCCTGAGAATTGAGCTTGAATGACTTCACCTGGAAAACCTATTTCTCTTGGGTGGTGCAAAATTGCGGAGGGCGCAACACGGCAGCAACTAAGTTACCTCATCAGGAGGTGGGATACTTTATGGTATATGAATCGACTGGGCGGTGATGGTGGCATAAGGTGATTGACGGAGAGATACTCGGTTCTCTCTAGGGCACCGTTTCTGAAAATCCCCGCGTTTGTTCAGGAGACATTCTAAGAAGTGAACAAGTATATACAGGATTGCATACGGGATTACAGTATTGGATCATGTCTTTTGCAAGGTCTTTCGTAATCGTCGTGTCACCCTTGTCATCAGCCTCAGTGGTTACAGGCTGTCGTTCATTACAAAAACGAAAACCTTGGACAATTGAGTTTTCTAGGTTTTTCTGAAGGGGGCCCAAGTCTCCCCGACCTTCTACGGTCTACCGCCTGAGCAGAATGAGTAAGGAAGTGCACCGTATTGAGAGATGAGCGCTGAGTACTGAACGTTAATTGGGGGTCCGGCGGTGAGTCAATCCAGGACTACCGTGAACAACGGTTGTTCAGTACTAACGTTAACTTAGAGTAGGGGTGCCAATGGTCAGGATTACCGAGAGACATAGGGTTTAAGGTTTTAGGATTGGCTGATGTACTCAGGTTGTAGATAGGCAAAGCAGGCGAAAACAGATGATTGTCGTTCCCATTGACAGGACTCAGGCTGGCAAACCGAGGACCGAGAGATCTAAGTTTAAGGTTTAGGGTTGGCCGGTGACGTACTGTGGCACTGACTTGAGCTGAGCAACGGAGACCAAGCGGTGCAATGTTACTCAGGCTTGCCAAGTTGTCCCCTCATCGCGACCTTCAAGTTGCTGTAAACTTGAAGCAGTCACTGAAAAATTCTCTGTATTTCTTGGTGGTGGTGAAAGATCACTGCATGGATCTCATTTGTCAATCCTAATCCCAACAGTGACTTGGACATGATGACGTATCCCAGTGATTTACGAAACGCCCCAACTACCACAACTTCTACACGTATCTCACACGTAAGCACTATCTCGCATCTATCAACTATTGCTAATTCGCAACCCTCGTGCCAAACCTACGGCTAATCCCCCCTCCCGCAGTGTCCCGTAGTAGTAGCCCCGTACCAGTAGGATCCACACTGGCAGACGAGACACGAAGCTATCGAGGGGAGAGATAGTTGAGCCGAGATTTCAACCCACTGGTAGTGGTGTGAGTATCGGCGTTGCAGAGATTGTTCAGAAGATGGCACATGGGGAGGAGACTAAGGGGAAGGGGATGGGGGACAGGAAAGAGGGAACGAGAGGCTAACTAGTCTCAACGATTCTGAGTCTATCCCGGGCGCAAACTCCAGGCTCTGAAGATGCCAACCCACGCAACACGCCCCATCTTTCCCGTGGTGTGTTTTGGCAACCTCATGAGACGATGGCCGAACTGGGACATGCCTGGTGCCGACTGTAACTGCACCTGATCAGACCTACATGACCTTTAGAGACACATTAAAAACCGACCTGTCTTCGGACGTTCCTGCTTACAATAGTAACACAGCACGCCGTTAGTTTTGTGGCGAAACTCTGATCCCCCTTTCAGGTTCTCTCAAGCTGAGATTGCACTCCTGGAGGCAAAATCAACGGAGGCCATATTGGGTGGTGTAACAAGCTGAACACCTTTCAGTGAGTCCTCCGACCCACCGTGACGGTAGCCATGCCAAACGGGACGCTCAACTAGTCAGTCAGTCAACCAGCCTCAAAGCAATGTCGTGTCCTTGTTCAAAACATATGTTTCCTGTATGCAGACCCCAAATGCGGTCAGCGATAGTCAGGCTCAGATGGCTACTAGGTATGCCTCTTCTAGCGGGAATCTTGGTTGTGACTCGGAAAGGGCGATTTGGCGCTAGATCCGGGGGCACCTCAGTACCGTAGTAATAGCTTCTATATGCTCCCACAACCACCCACAGGCGAGCGAAGCTACTTTATGCGGTGCTTCGTGTAAACCTTGTGGGATCATAGCCCATCCTTTCCCGTCTACTCCGCACCACGTTCTTTGGGCCGACTCCGGCCAAGAGCCCTTTACTTTGACATCTTATCGTGCACCCGAGACATAAAACATAAAAGTAACTGACCTCAATGGGGCAGTGACATATGAGATTGTATTGTCAGTACCAGGTGAACGTTCATGTGATGCCGATGACTTATCCATGCCGTGGGGGCGTCCGAGAAAAAAGGAGGCGGCAGAGGTGAAGGTGAAAGGAATACTGATTGTTTCTTCACTTTTCCCTTTACGTACTGTATTGGTGTCAAGTATATGGATTGATGGGAGGAAACAACTTGGATCTGGGTCAGCAGCATAGTTATCGTGTTGCTGCCAGAGATCGTCGTCGTTATCGTTGGAATGGCCGACATCCGAACTCGGCAAGAGCCGGCGCCGTGGCACACGCACGCAGAAGAAGGTCACATCTTTGGCACAAAAACCTATTCCCGTCTTAATTATCACGGCTACAGTACTTCTCGACAAGTAATGTATAAAGCAGGACCGACATTATCTAGTCACGATACAGAGACTCCCTTCGAATGCTCTGAAGCAAAATCATTTTTACTGCAGTATACGAAATGGATGATGATCTTAAGCTTTCAGCGAGCTCGGCCAGTGCTCGGCCCCTCCTTCCGTCGGCCGCCCGACTACCCGTGGCAGAACGTTGGGTTCATTCTTTCATTCCGCATCATCCTATAAGGCGCCCACACGTATCGTACTTCAGGCCCCACACCAGTCCATGGAGATGAATCCTTCTGCTGGCTGGACATGCAGAGTCACTAGTATGTGAGATCATGCCGCACCACTTGGCAACAGACTCGGAACCTCATTTTTCCCTATCACGATGCAGCCTAGCATGAGTAGCATCACCCACCCTCAATAAACGTGAGCTGTATCCCTCTTTGCATGTCCGAGCTTACCTCTCGGTGTTGAGTCTGTTGACAAGCCGCACAATATCCTGCGGCTCTTCACATGTACATGCGCCGTGATGGAAGAGTATCCTAGCGCACGCGTGAGCTCTTACTCCAACTTGTATCGAATTTCCTTCACAGCAGATCCTTTCTTTGTGAGTCACTGCCTTGCTTTCCGTTTAGGTTCAGTATGGCACCAGGAAGGAAGGAAACCGGCGCATGTGAGGTAGTGGCAAGGAAGCAACTAAGCTGGCGGACTGCACAGAGACTGGGCTGAAGCACGAAGTGCTTCTCGATCGGGGATGAGGGGTTCTCGTTTCCGAGGCGAGGTCGCGACGGGCGGGTGGGCCCGGAGCGAGCTGATGAGGGTCAGAAAACGGGAGCCTCATCACCGATCCCTTGGCAATTACTGGGCATGGCGGGTGGGTGAAATAAAAGTGTTCTGGTTCCTTGAACCAGTCGAGAGCTTGAGAGGACGGAGGGTAGCACGAAAGAGAGGATGCGGGCACGTGCCGCCCCGTCCGTTCACTCAAAGACTACGCTCTTTGCCGGAGCTCCTTCGTCACTCACTCTGGCAGAGACCGGCCATCGTTGTAGGTGGGACCGTGGGAATGATCATGACGTTTTCTGCTACGCCACATATCCCGCTGCTGGCCCTTTCCCGAGGCACGTCCCCACCTTGCTCCCCTTGCTAGCGTTCTGCTGGTGAATGGACTGCGGAACCTTGCTGGCTGACACCTTAACAATCCCGACTTACGTAGTGGTCTCGCTTCCGGATGTCTCATTTCACAGTTGCTATCGTGTCCCGAGCAATGCCTCGCCTCAAATTGTGCTGTCAGGTTGTTCCTCGTTTTCCTTCGTTTACTATTATTACTGTGTTAGACGATGATGTCGAAGGCGGCCCATGGCCGTGTTCACATAGAAAACTCAGGCAAATCACCGACTATCGCCGACTGCCGAAAGAAGCTGTTGTGGCAATGAATACCTCTGCCGCGCCGAACCTGCCACTGGCATGCCTCATTTTCCAGATCCCACCTACTGCAGAACGTCCGCAGTGTTGGTTCATGGTTCTCATGCCAACAAGTGTGCGTGGCTCTGAACGAGCTCCTTGAAGCTGTCGCATCTTCTTTCGTGTATCTTGATTGATCCCGCGCTCTCATCCTATTCGAACTGGGACTACGTACGAACTACGGGCTGGGTCTACGGCATACATATGCACACACACCGCCATCTCCCGTCACCTCGTTAGAGTCTCAAGCAACATGGCTTCCGAGTGTACAGTAATCCTGCAAACTTGGACGGCCCTGATCACAAGGTGAATTCTACGTACACCATGCACAAGGGTATGTTCCTTCAAGTTGGCATATGTCCAGATATCATCCGGATGTACCCCTGCTACCACGACTTCTACCCCGTATCTCATAGGTAAGCACCTTCGAGTTCTTTTTCTTATCGGTCCCACAGATCTGCCACTCGTCTGCAATCCTCACGCCAAAGTAATGGCCATACCGTGTGACACAGCCGCCCCCGCCCTCCCACAACGGCCTGTGCCAGTAGTTTGGAATTCACAGGTGACCCACGGGTCATCAAGGAGTGGGAAATAATCGCAATCCGATGATGGTATGGTACCGGAGACAGAGATTGTCTGAAGGCCAGTACATCAGGACGCGACCGAGGGAAGGGAACAAGGGACGGGGAACGAGAGGAATGGTTCCGAGTCAAGCTCAGGTGCAAATGCCGAACTCTGAAGATGCCACGCCTCACGCCACTTCACCCTTTTTCCCTGCGGATATCTGTTTCAGGGCTTCACAGGAGATGGCTGGAAAGGGATGCGCTCGAAACTGTAATTGCGCTGATACGACCACACTCTCCCTGGCCGATGAAATCGCGATCTTGACACTTTCTAGATCCCTTGCGTTTGCTCGCACTCACCCGTACATTCCCGTCCCCACGCTTCACCGCTTTCCCGCGCTCTGTGCGCGCTCGGCTTTCCTCACTCCAGACGCTTCCCTTCGCATTTTAGCTTCCCCCTTTCCCCTGTTTATCTAGTTCACCCTCTTTCCTTCAGTATATAGCCCATGTAACTACAACCTACAACCCAGATTTCTAATAGTAGACTTCTTCCCTCGGACTTTTGACCACAGTGAAGCTCATCCATTGCGTTCCCCAGCGTGCCGCACTCGCGCGCGGCCTTATAAACTCGAACCCGACGCGTTCCCGACCCCGGTGGCCATCTGTACGAAGTTTCGCGCCGCGCCGAAGCGTGCGCGACCATTTCCGACCACCTGTGACCAACCAACCCCGTTCCCTCTCCCGACCGAGCCGCACTTGTGCGCGGCTTTAGCCCTTCTATACCGGCGCGTCCGCAATCGCCGCGGATCCATCTACGACAGCTCGCGCCCCGCGGAGGCCTCCGCGATACCTTGCGACGCTTCACACCCCCTAGACCCTGCGCTCATCTTAGACTGTTTCCTGGCGCTTAGGGACAGTTTAGGGTATCAGCGCTACAGTAGATTGCGCCTCCAACTTGGACAAACTCTGACGGGCTAACAGTGCCGAGGCTTCGACAAGTTCAACCGGAAAAGACGGTCCAAAGCTACCCTTCCACATCTAGGGTCTAGCAGCGCCACCCAACACTTTGTATTCACCTCCCAAGGTCACGGTGTCCTCCCACCCGAGTTACACTCGCCACGGGCCCACTTCCTCGCTCAGGTTCTCCCCGTTTATTACTTCAGCGCCGAGTTCCACTGACAGCCGTGTAGGCGTTCATACGGCTTAGTTCGGGCACAATCCATCGATGATGGGGCTCCGTTCCTCCATCATCGTCCGGCCGCGCCACCTGCAGCTCACGCTCGGCGCTGTGGCCCTCGCGCTGCCACCAGTACGGGAATGAGAACAAGCACGGCATCACTACTGCTGCGTGGCTTTTTTGCGCTCCTCACGCCCCATATATGCGCAGTCCTCAAGCCTGCGGTCATATAGCTTGCACATAACCCGACCAGACGTGCGCGCACGTACTGTGTGTGCAGCTTAATCTTTCCTTGCCGGATGGCCGCCGCCACCGCGCGGTTCGTGGTGCGTGCTTCTGCTTTCTTCCCCCTCTCCACATCTCCCTTGTCTTCACAATTACCTGGCGTGTAGACGTGGACCATTGGGACGGATCCAGGACTGACATTGCATAGGGCTCATCCGCGGTGCATTTACGGAGGCAGGCTCAAGCTACCTCACTGATGATCGCCGCCCGTTCGGGGTATGTTAAAACGTTTTGCATCCCGCTATACACCCACATCTGTTGCGGTACACATCATTTTTTAGGTCGCTTCCCAATTCATGGCTAGTGGGACGCCACGGGGTGTTCACTTATCCCTCGCGGAGTTTCCGCTGGCAGCGTCCGGCGGTCCTACTCCCTGCACGCGGACGAGACGAGCTGCAGATAGGCGAGATACGTTGGGTGCCGGACGGGGCCTTATGTATACCTCACTGGACAGGACCTTCTATCAGAGCTGATTTACGGTAAATGGTAAAGGCCCTATGAGTGAATGATGTGGCTGTTATTTTCGGGGTTTAACGCAGACGTTCCCAAGGACGCTCCCAGAAGAAGGAAAGAGTGTGGGAATGATGGATGTGGCGGTGAGCTGAGTAGAAATGGTAGATCGCATTTGCACACGAGCCCAGAGTGCCGAGAGGTGTCTTGGAATTCAGCATCTATAGTAGAACGACGCCGTCACGACGAGGACCAACACACCGTCTCCGTCGCCTTTCCATCCCGACGATCTTCCTTCCGTGCCTTTTGGATATCCTAGGCGGGCGTTTCAAGAGAAATTCGGGTTACTTCTGATGCGCATGTACTGGCGACCGAGCTGACAAACGTTGGATGCCGGTGGTATTGAAGCCAGATGTCATTGACGTTGCATAGCGACTAGAAGTTATGGTTATCCGGTATGTCGTCCACTGGCAAAGACTCTTGGGATCCCGCCCCCTGAAAGTTATAAATTTCCAGTGACTGGCAAGAACAAGGGTGAGGATGTGATCAGACCTCGTGATTAGCTCACGGCAAATGCCGTGACCCACTTCGACAACGGCACGCACGAAACTAGTGAGTATTACTGAGTAATAGTCTCTTACGCGGAACACCGAATCGGGAAGAGTCTGGTCTGACAGTGACTGACACCTTCCAATGTGAATGACAACGTTTACAAGTTTAACCGTGAGCATGAATCCATTGACTGGAGAAACAACGCAAGATACACCAGGTGTCAGCTTGGCGGTGCAAGTCGAAACCAACTTACCACTGCAGTAGTTGGACCGCAGCTGCGCCTAAACAGACGCCATGGCGGTTAAACCTCAGTGGCACCAACTTGCCATCAATGAGTCGCAGATATGGGTTGGTCACGGGCCTACGTTGACCCCCCTTTTAAATTAATCGCGAGGCAAGGACAAGGGCCATCCCCATCCCCATGGTTCTCTTCTCCCTGCCAGGCTATGTCACGGCGCTTGCCGCTATCCTGACCTATTCCGTTTGGCGAATCGTATACAACTTATATTTCCACTCACTCTCCCACTTTCCTGGACCCAAGCTTGCCGCCTGTTCCAGGCTATGGTTGGCGTATCGCGAGATCATCAAAGGAGAGTCATTGAGCGACTTGCGCGTAGAACTTCATCGACAATACGGTGCGCAATATTGTTATCCAAGCTGTGACTTCCCCCGATATACTTTTGTCTCTAGGAGAGATTGTTCGTTTGACACCTAACGAGGTTCGTAAAAGTCAACGTCTTCTTTCATCTAACACCCAAATTACCTTGCTCGCAGCTTCACTTTTCGAATCCCGCTGCGTATAGCGACATTTACAACCAAAGGAACAAGTGGGACAAGGACCACCTGCTTTACAGCGCTTTCAACCAAGATACATCATCATTTGGCTCCATACACTACTCTGACGCTAAACAGCGTAGAGATATTATCGCCCCTTTCTTCTCCAGGACATCGATCCTCCAAATGCAGGATGTCATACAGGAACGGGTAGGACGCAGTCCCGCTGATGGGGCAACTGCCTCATTTTATTATCTATCCTTCAGGTGAACGTTCTTTGCGGTGCCTTGGCTCATCAATTTGCGGCAGGTAAGAGAGCCGTTTGATTCAAACCTGCGTCGTGGTTTAGACTTGGTTCAGGTGATATAAAAGGAAAGTCTAGCGATCTCATGCTGGGCTTTCAGAGTTTTGGTGTCGATGTAATCATGGCCTTCTGCTACGCGAAAAATTGGAACACGACCAAAGTGCCGGACTTTCAGTCTGATATTGTCATTGCTTCCCAAGTGGCCATAGCTGTCACTACCCTTGAGCAAGTATTCGAAGACTTTAGTGAAGATGACGCGTTACATTCCTATGTGGGTTGGTAAGAACTTCGGTTCCTCCATGACAAGGGCAGTATTTTTCATCCACGCGGTGAGTATTCGCCCTAAAGCAAAAGGCGACAATTGACACTGTTCCCCAATAGTCATTGATGGACCAGATTGTACGAAATCTTGCGTAACCCAGCCAGCCTTGAAAATGCGCCTCACAAAACCATTTATCATTCGCTGTTAGATCCCGATGCTAATAAGGGAAGACCACTGCCCTCCAGGCTGAGCTTATGGCATGAAGCGCTGGCATTATTCAGTGCTGGCTCGGACACGACCGCGCTCGCCGCGACGACAATTTCGTATCATGTATTACACAACTCGGAAATACAGCAACGACTTGTAAACGAGTTGCGTACAGCGTGGCCGGTTCTGGAAGAAGTACCGCGTTACGAAGTCGTTGAAAAGCTACCGTACCTGGCAAGTCCTTACACCGGTAGCTGGTTTATTTCGAGTCCTGAGTGACCTCTTGCAGACTGCAGTTATCAAAGAGGGGCTTCGCATGTTTCCAGGAGGCGCAGCGCTACCGCGTGTTGTCCCCCCAGAAGGAGCGACGATAGCTGGAATTTTCGTTCCTGGCGGAGTAAGTTCTTGCTTCAGCCAGTTCCGGTGCATGCTCACGGGATCGCAGACTGTCGTCGCCCAATGGTTCCTTTATGTAGTCCGTTCACCCGCGGTGTTCCCCGACCCGGATGCGTTCATCCCAGAGCGCTGGCTAGGAGGAGACGCAAAGACGCTTGAAGCCTCGCTGGTGTCGTTCTCGAAAGGTCCGCGAAGTTGTATTGGCGTGAACTTGGCATATTGCAATCTGTATCTCGTCATTGCCGGCATCTTCCGTCGTTTTGACGTGACTTTGGACGCGAAAAGGTTTGGATGCGCCTTGTCTTTGTCTTGTAACTTCGTCGCTAAAGAAGCCCCCGTATGTAGGTCAGGAGATTTGGCTGTTGTGGAGCATTTCGAACCGGTATTCAAGGGCCCACACTTGCACGCGTATTGTAAGTCTGTCTCGGATTAGTGCAACAGGGAACAGGAAGTGTACGATAGAACGTAACTGTTTTTTACATTCGCTCTGTAAATAGATGTCGAGATCGTCGACTTTAACCTTGCTTGTCTGGCTTTTTGGTTTTTTTTTTTGGGAAATTTAGGGCGAAAACGTGATGAGGCTGCCGTCCGTTGAAATTGTGTCTCACCGCGATGGTGCACATTTTGAGGAGATGGCGACATCGGCAACATTCGTATTTCCCTCAATGTTCACAGTACGACTCACAATTACAAGACATGTGTGAATACTGCACAATTTTTTTGGGACAGATAGTGCTGTCTGCAGTGTTCGCACTGAGTAATAAGTGCAGAGTACCGGTCGTCAGTCACGCCGACTGTGACTCGCCCTTTTCCTCTGTATCGGACGATGACACTACCGCACGCACGATAGGGACAAAATTGCCGAATTGCTTTAGATGAACAGTCAATATTATCTCATCAGAATCTCACAACAGCCTTGTGGTATCCAAGTTTATACCTCGGCTTCTGGAAAGGGCCACATAGGTATTGAATCCAATTAATGGACCAAAGGGGGACTCCAAACGGTAGCAAACCAGGACCAGGTGTCTAGTTATTAGGGAATTCGCACATGCCCCAACAGCGCCTTCATTTTTGGGTCGAATCATAAGAAAAAAAAAACCTCCGCGAGCCGCGACCGCGGGTCTAGGCATACTAAAGTACGGCATTATCCTACAGTCGCCACGAAGGAGAACGGAATACACCCCACAACCCAAAGTTCGGGCTGCTCAAGCTAAGGCAATGGATTCAAATAGTTGACAAACGTAGCAGTAGCACCAGAACCAAAGTTAAGGACCTCTTTGGCACAAAGCCAACAATGTAGGGACCCAAGCGACACAAAATAGCGGGAAACAGGGAAATCACATCCAAGTCCTGATGCGCGTTGGTGACAAGAACGTACCTCCCTGAACACGCTGGCCCGGGGGCTAAATACGAATATATGAGTAACGCATATACAGAAACTGTGAGGACGAACAAACCAGGAACCACGATTGGAGTCAGAACTCAACTACTGTACAATGAGACGACTTGATGGAAATGGCAGTCACAGCTGGCGAGGGAATGATAGAATCAAAACACACTCACGCGTCCACGATTGTTCTGTTTACTTTTGGAGCCACTTTTGGAGCGGGACAAACAAGGAAACGAATAGCTGTGTGGAGCTCTCGGAGCTTCACCACTGTGCTGCATGCTACCAGTGCCACTCAATATAATCGAATTTTCAATCTTTTTTATCTGAAATTCTGAATTATGGATGTAGCCCTGAGCAATAGTACTGGAGTTGAGATGTCCTGACATGACCATAAGCTGCCAAGCAAGCTGCTCTTTAACAGTTTTATCGATGTGTCGGCGTGTCATTACGGGGGATGCGCAAATAATGCGCAAACAATGACTCGGACTAAAAAAAAACTAGGCTCGGCCACTCCTCGGCCCGTTATTTTCCCTGCTCCAAAAGTAAACGTGCGTTTGGGTCTATCACTCCCTCGCCATCTGCAACTGGATCCATACCCCATTTGTGAAGAAGGTGCAGGATATGTATATAAGGACCCACGAGCCGTGACCCGTGGCGCTGGACACCACTGACAACCATCACCGTCACCCATCCTTTCTGTTTATCTTAGGCCCATCCCTGCGTAGTCAATAGTCATGTCTCACGACGATTGGAAAACTGCTGGCGTATTCGCCTACAAAGACACGGGCGTACCGACTAGCACAACCAGCAAGGGACGATACTCCACTCTTGTCATGGTGCATGGTCTAGCGTCGCCAGCGGGTACGCGCTCCAACGCTTGCTCGGATTAAGTTCTCAACTTCTGCCCTCTTTGCACTGGCAGGTGTATTCAGTCGCCTCGCTCAGAAAGCAGGGGAGCTTGGTGCTCGTGTCGTGCTGATCAACCGGCGCGGCTATCCTTTCTCAAAGCCCTTCAGTGACGAAGAGCGCGCTCTCCTAGTTTCGTCCGCAGATGACACATTGGGAGGTCAGTCAAAAGTCGACGATTTAGTGAAAGGGCTGGCGCGCGAACTGTACGACTTCCTCCTCCACCTTGTCTCTGCGGGTGATATCCCTCCGAAGAGCATCACCCTCGCTGGCTGGTCGCTCGGTACGCTCTGGATGGCAGCATTTCTGGCTCATGCACCTTCCTTCCCGACGACTAACATTGCGCTGCACCAATATTTCCGTCGGGTAATTACGTATGGTGTGTCACCTTCGGTTGTCCTTCTATCGCTTCTTCGCGCTCATCGTCTCAGACCCAGTGCCGCAGCTGCTAGGATATCACCCCCCCGAACGGTACAATGTACCGAGCGACCCTTCTGTTGCTCCCGGAGAACGCGGAAAAGTATTCCTCACGTTGATATCTGGGTATTTCGCCCACGGCGACACGCCTGAGACGCTGACACACGATGCCCTGTCGGAGCCAGGCCCGTCTATCGAGAACATGTCACCAGAAGACCTCCTGCAAAACCTCTTTGAGGAGGCTGTAAAACCTGATAGCATGGACATGCTCCTCATGTATAGCGGCGGTAAACAAGGCACCTTTGACCGTCTTCACGATGCTGCGCTTTTCCCGTCCCATGCTACGGCGAGTGATCGGGAGTGGGGTGATATTGAGTTCAGAGTTGTCTGGTGCGACCGCACAATCGCGTTGATCGTTTGGGGCGCTTGGGCGTTCAAGGCCGAGATGGCCGAATCAGCTAAAGAAGGGAAGGACTCGGTGAAGAAGCGGATGAGGAAGTGTTCGATGGTACGCATGCACGGAGCTAACCACTTTGTAAGCGTCTCTCTGTATTTGCGATCATGGGTAGACTCCTGACCGTGGTTCTATCTGGTGTAGGCACATTGGGATGAGCCTGAGCGCACTCTGACGGTACTCCTAGCAGACGAACCTAACGATTTTGTAATGTAACGTCCAACAGCTTAATGTGTACGGTAAGTAAACCGATCCAACGTGGCGTTTACAAAACCATTCTACTCGCGTCGTCCATGAGTTAGTGTAAGCGGACGAACAGTGGCCCTTCCAACTGGATGGTCTTCTACCTGACATCGTTCGGGTAATCGATCTTCGCTATTAGAAGTCAGCACTTGCATAAAACTGTCTTTTGGATTTTTGTGAGCACATGTACAAATCGGAAGACGGTGGGTCAAACTGGGTTGACTGGCTGTTCTTGGACGACCTCGGCTCGGCATATTCAGTACTACTTAACGAAGCAGCTACTGGTGACGTGTTGAGTTGTATTCTCGTGTGCGTGATGCGAAGGGGTTGATTGCGTATACAGTCTTCAAATTTCGATACACGTCTAGGGAGACACGTTGATACTTCTCTGTCGCATTTACCCTTTCTTATGCGGTTCCACAATCGCGATCAGTTTGGAAACCCCAGGAGAAGTATATACGGAAGGGATAACATACATTCTGTACTCCTTTTCGTTGTCACTCTTGTCCGAATCTGCGTCAATTGTTTGCGAAACTTCGAGTTCTTCTGAGCGGGTAGCTTTGTGTCTAAGAGAGACAGCGGGCCAATCGTTCGGGAACACGGACCGGTGTAAGTAGGTAGCGTCCATAGACGCATTCTGACTGATTGCCAGTGACTCATAAAAATAAAATACAACTCGTTTTGGCAAGGTAGTTACCGAATTTGTGCCAAGGGTCGCATAAACTCTACAGCTGCCATTATATTCACCTCAGTCATCTCTCTCCTGACTGAGGTGGGTATTCGTTCTGGTACGTACGAGTGACTTGTCTGTAGTGCATGACGCCGTCGTGCTTCCCTACTAGTTCCCGTAAAGCTGTCGCTTGACGCCATAAGAGCCTCAACGCTTCACGCGCCTCACGTCTCAAGAAGTCCCCCCAATGCTAGTGTTATCAAAGTACAACCACGATAAGGTCAAGATCACGTCTTCCTCTATGGATTCGAATCACTACTAGTACTGTTGTCATCGTCTCAAAACATACGCGACCCGCACCCCGTACCTTGATCGCTGCTCACGCATACTTCCTAACGTCCTCCAGCGTAGGCCCCACGGGGGCGTTCGATGCCGCAAGATTGGACTGATGGAACACGCGCACCTGGTCTGGCTCCAATGCGCCGACGACGGTGTGCATCACGCCGCGGTTATGGAATATCACGAGGTCTTTTTCCTTCCAGTCATGTGGGTATACCAACTAGATTTTTTCACATATCAGCGACGAAAGGGTATCGAGGATAAAGACGCACTGTCGGTGCGATGGCAGGACGCTGCATCCTGTACAGCAGGTCACGCATCTCTTTGAGGTCCGTGAGGTGGGCGCCGTCAGGGTATAGCGCGCCTTCGCGCGACACGCCCTCTGGAAGCGGGTCGACGAACAGTTCCTGCGCGGCACAAGGATGCACTTGGAAGTGCAGCGCGCCCGTCACGGGGTTCTTCCACGTCTACGCGTGAACCACAACCATCAGACGCTTCATACGCAACGGAGAGAGCACATACCGCGGGTAGCACTTGGATCCTGTCTTCCGTCCATGGCGGGAGCTGGTCGAGGGGAACCTCCTTCCCTTCACTCTCGAGAGCGAGGCCGGTGCTGTGCGCGGCGGCAGGCCCCATCCACACGTACGGGTGCGGGGCATAGCGCACGCGGGCGCGCACGCCGACGCTTTGCAGCGGCCGAGGCAGTATGTCGAACATGGTTCGGCCCGAGACGAATGCGGTCGCGCCGAGTGGTATCGGGAGCTCATCTCCGGTGCCGTCATCGTAGCGACAGACCTGTTGAGGGCCCTGCGGCACGCGCAATGCGTACAACGTCGTCACCTTGGGCGGTAAGAGATCGTACAGCGCCGCGTCCATGTGCCAGCGGCAAAAGCGCGTCGCGCCGCGGGCCTCGTCCTCGGGCGAGACGACGGTCTTGTGGAAGGTGCGGTGGGAGGGGTGCTTGAGTTCTGCGGTCTCGAGGCCCTCATGGTTGTACAAAGTGCCATTGCCGACCAACTGCACCTGCGGTACGTGGGGGATCATTTTAAGGTAATGCAGGATCGACTTCTTAGTTGACTCCGTCTTCTGGTTGCCATGTGCGTATGACTCGGACGTCGGGTCAAATGCCTGAACGAGAGGGACAGCGGAGACATTGGGCACGCGGTTAGTTTATGGCCCTAGTGGTGGCCGCATGCCCACTTACCCTTGTGAAGACATACTGTTGCTCAGGAGAAAGGTTGGCGTTTCTGAAAAGAAGAGTGTCGTGCTAGAAGGGGATAAGATCAGGGGTGAGAGACCTCCAAGGTCGAACGTACCGTGTAGAGAAGTCGTTCAATTTCAGCGAACTCGGCGGGGGATAGATTTTCGGGATCCACGCCGATGACCTCCCTGCCAAACACTGTGAACTTGGAAGGATCGGCCGAAGGAGGGAGGGTGAGAGGAACAGTCTGGATGGGCATGAAATTGTACGTGTATGATGGATATTGTCAGTGTGTTACAGTATCAGCCCTACAGTGCAGTCCCTATACCTCTACTGTATAGCACCTCTATAGGCGTTGGTATCGGTGTTGTCGGAGTTTGAACGGAACTGAAATCTCTTTGGTGATGATACAGTCAGTGATGTGCAACGAGCATCCCTTCGTGTACGTGTGTTCTATCTTCATTGTTTTATATTTTCCCGTGCCCTTTTGTTGACTTGATATTTGCCTCTTTCTTTGGACCTTTGAGACCGCCTGTCAGTTGCGGGTCGGTGTCACCTATTCGTGACGGCAACAGAGCTACTGTAATTGACGTTCCAACCTTCACCATATTTATAGTCAAGCTCGGGACCCACAGCTTTCCCCTCAGCCACAACTCCACCTTTTTCAAGATGGTAACGACCTGTTTACGATTGTCATAGTACGATGGCCGTAACTCTTGTTTGGCCCACCAATCTTTGATATTCGATTCCCGTAAAACATGTGTTTAAACTTTGAGGCTTTGAGCACGACACTGATGGGCATTCGACATTGCTTTCTCGTGGAAGGTTGTCTGATGTTATCTGGACCGGATCTGCAACAGTCTGGCCAACGAACATTTGGTATTTCCCACGACGTTCACAGATGCGCGGCCTCTGCCTGCTAGGGCAGAGGCAATGACTTTGTGCAGAGGGGCACTCGGGCTGTCAGATCCGACATGGTACATCCATCTGCCACCCATCTCAGAGGATAGGGATCAGTACAGTATGCCCAGAGGTGGGCAAGGCCAGGCAGTCAGTAGCGGTTTCGAACCTGCGAAAGTTCTCGTCAGGGGGCTACCGCTACCCCGGCCGCTGTACCTTCCGAGACCATTTAGGGAGCCTATCAGTCTTACCACCTACCAGGGGAGTTGGCTGGAATAGCATGGCGCAGCGCAACCCCTGGGACTGGTTGCAATTGGGGTGAGTGTGAGTGGGGAGGAGGGAGGGCTTCCTGCTTATATCGCCAGCCAGCCAGCACGGCATTGGCACTGCACTCCCACACACACTCCGGGCAGCCTAAACGGGCAACCCCTTTCGATGCCCCAGCTACTCTTTTTCGACCCCATGTGGTCCCCATCAGCGAGGTCATATCGCTGTGGGACCCCTCTGCCATCCGAAGATCCGATAGCGGCAAAGCCTGAGTCCCATCCTTACTTTGGAACTCTGGTTTGCAGTGGCCCGGGGTGCCGCTACGCCAGCACAGTGGCGCAACGAGGGGCCCCTCCCTGACGGCCCCATTACCCTTAGATTGAATGTGAGAGTGGCGCGCGCAAGGGCGCGCCGGAAACTGGCATCGTTAGTGCGAGTAAGAGCACCTCTAGTAGCAGGCCAGCTCCTAATTAAGACTAAGCGTAACATGGCGGGAATACCCCGATGCGCGATTTGCACCACTTTTCTCACAGGACGAAGACAAAAACCGCATATAGTAAGTGGATGTTTTTGGGACCGGTACCATGCCACATTGTTTTGCACATCAGTTGATAACCGTGGGTAGCTTCGGCTGATAGGAGCTTTTGCGTGCGCATTATATACCGGCGATAATACCGCGTCGACTCGGAACGAAGTCGACTTTGGACATCCTTCCGACCATGCAGAGTATACAGTGGAAAAAACTGGGAGTCTTCGCTTTCCTCGATACAGGCCCTCCACCTCTCCACCAGAAAGACTATATTACCCTGGTGATGGTACATGGACGAGGGGGTACAGCGGGTACGTTTCCTGTTCCCGCGGTGTTATCTTTTCCATGAGAGTTTCCACCTTCTGCAGATTTCTTCGTCCGCTTCCTGCCTCTCGCTGGAAAGCTTGGGGCACGCGTAGTCGCCATAAACAGACGCGATTATCCAGGCTCTGCGCCATTCAGTGAAGAAGACCGTGCCTTACTTCTTTCGACAACACACGATACTCCAGCGGCCTCTGAGAACGCTGACCGCTACATGAAAGCTCGTGCCGGAGAACTTTATGACTTCCTTACCCAGCTCGTGAAAACAGAGGAGTTGCCTACCAATAGTATCGTCTTGGCCGGCTGGTCACTTGGCAGTTCTTTTGTCCTCTCGTTCCTCGCTCACGCCCCATCGTTCGACTCGGAGTCGTGGGGGTTGAGCCAGTACATTCGCAGAGTCATCGCGTACGGTGCGTCTCCCTGTTTGGTAAGACTGAGGTGGAAGGAAATTCCTGACGTGAATGCGGACATCCCCAGACCCCCCATCCCTAGCAATGGGTTATCCTTTCCCAGATGGATACTACACCCCGTTGAATGACCCATCCATCTCCCCAGAGAAAGCAATGGAGATTTTCCCACTGTGGATCACGGGTTACTATACCCACGGTGATACCCTCGAAACGTTATCGCTTCGTGATGCGTTAGACGAACCCAGCCCCACGATTACACGGATGTCCCATGAAGACCTCGCTTCGACGTTCCACGAACCCCCTACCTTACTCGACGGGACAGATACGGTGATTCAGAAAGGCGGTGTTGACCGTGGCGCTTTCTCCCGGCTTCGTGAAGTCGCACTCTTCGCGCCGCAAAACACTGAGATCGCGTGGCCCAACGTAGAATTTCGCTACGTCTGGTGCGACCGTTCCGTCTGGTTGATGCCTTGGGGCATCTGGTCGTTTCGTGTAGAGATAGAGCAGGCAAGGAAGGACGGAAAACGCATCAGGAAACACTCTGTGGTGCGAATGCGAGGCGCGAATCATTGCGTGAGTATAACTTTCACTTACGCCTCTATGATTTTGCTTAAAACCGTCTCAAGGCACACTGGGACGAGCCAGAGCGAACGCTTAGGCTGCTGCTGTCTGATGCGCCGTCTGATATTGATATTAGGGATCTAGCAAAACTCTAGTGAAGGAAGCGGAGGAGTTGAAATTGACCGATATTCAACCAAAGGTAAAACGTCCGACAGTCTGATCCTATCTTGTGGCCCAGATTATCTCTCAGTTTCTCATTTGTACAGTTATCTCTACAGTTATCTCAGACTGTATGAGTACAGTAAGGATTCTAAGGAAGAAATGAAATGGATAAGGATGTCAAAACAACAGGCCTATGCATCAGGCGCAGTTGACGTTAGCTTGTCCTTATCTTGACAGTTTACTAAAATAAATTAATCCCGGAGGATGATGGATGCACCGTTGCCAAGCGCGGCTATCCCTTTGGACCATATCCGCACTGTGAAAATTAGGTGACCCTTACGCCAGCGACACACATTTCATTATCTAAAAACAGCGCTGATCCTCCATAAGTGGCGCCGTTTCGTCCGAGTCACTGGCACCGTCCTGCTATGAAAGTCTTCACCAGATCAGCCATACAGTATTCTACTTCATCTGGTTTGCCGTGATGACGGATCACCTCGCTCTCAGTTGGAGAAGCACTTCGAACGTCAACTTCCATCGGGATTGCATCAATCGGAGGACGATTCAGTTGTGCAAACATGAGGCATATCTCGCACGATGATCAGCCTGGGACGCATTTGGGCGAGTAATCGTCGCCCCGGGCCCAAGCGCACGCGTCCTCGGCTATGACGATTGCTCTGGCGAAGCTCGGAGCCCGAAATTCGAGGGGGCATCGTATGGAGAAAAAACTGCGGTATAAACCAAGGGAAGTGTTACAGTACTAGTTAAAAAAAATGACACATCATGGAAACATGCGTGCCAGCCCCCAGTCTTTGCGAGTCACTGCCTTGCTCTCCGTTTCAGGTCCAGGGCGCCAGGGAAGGGGACCGACACATGGTCCAGGTAATAGGCAATGGTGAGAAAATACCTAAGCTGGCAGACTGCAGAAACTGTGCGAGAAGCACTTCGTGCTTCTCGATCAGAGATGAGAGGTTTATGTTTCCGGCGAGGTCGCGATGGGTGGGACCTCAGGCTTCCTGGGGCGAGCTGATGACAGTCGGAAAACATAGACCGGTCCTAGTAATTACTGGAGGTGGCGGGCAGGCGAAATAGGAGTGTTCTTGTCCTTGAACCAGTCGAGGGCCTGGGTGGACAGGTGGCAGACCGTTGCCCGCCGCTCCTTCGTCACGCGTCACTCGTCACTCGGTAGACGCCCTCTCGCATACGCACGTGAGCCGCACGTGAGCCTGAATGCCACGTGTCGACACAACATCCTTGGCGCATCCTTCGAACCCGAGACTCGGTCGCTACGGCACAGCAACTCGCATCACCTCGCCTGCACGGGCCACTTATGCCAGTTGTCGGCTTGCACCCTCATTACCTATGGGTTTAGTATATTAGCAGTGCGATACCCACATGGCTCTACTACCTTCGTAACCTGTGGGCTGGGGACAGCCTACGAGTAGATAGGAACTGTTCTAGTTGTGAAACTGGTGGTACACTTCCTCTTCTCAACTTCCCAGCCAAAGGGCCACGGCAGCCTCCAATCTTCGATATTCGATTCCCGTACAACATGCGTTCAACCAATAACATCGTAGGCCCCGATCACCGCCCCGATGGGCTTGCGTCCTGCAGGCCACCCAGAGGGGCCAAGGGTGGTCTGATGTATTCTTGACTGGATCCGCGACCGTTTGGCAACGCGCTTTGGTATTTCCCACGATGTACGGGCACATACCTCACTGACGACACCACAACCCTTGGGTTGAAGGTGAGAGCGCGCACCGGAAAAATGGCACATTGAGTGCGAGTATGATGCACCCTCAGGCTCGAGTAGCTCCTTAGATTGTCGGTGCGTCGGACGTAGCACGGCAGGAAAACCCGAACACGGGTATAGTAAGTAGATGTCCATACTGTATGCGATTTTCTGGACCAGGATGGGGACGCCACACCGTGTTGCCAATTGTCGATTTCCAACTGTCGATCCCACCACCCGTCAGTATCTAGCCGCGGGTTTCTTCAGCTCACGAGAACTTCTGTGCGCCTTATAAAGTACCGTCGAACTGCGAGAGCGAATTGACTCGCCTCTCAGCATCCTTTCCAACCATGCAGGGCAAACAGTGGAAAAAACTGGGAGTCTTCGCTTTCCTCGATACAGGCGCGCCATCCCCCCACCAGAAAGACTATGTTACCCTTGTGATTGTACATGGACGAGGGCTTAAAGCAGGTTCGTTGCCTATTTCCAAAGTTTAATCTTGGTCACGAGGGTTTCCATCTTCTGCAGATTTCTTCGCACGCCTCCTGCCTCTCGCGGGAAAGCTTGGGGCGCGCGTAGTCGCCATCAACCGACGTGATTACCCAGGCTCTGCCCCATTTAGTGAAGAAGATCGTGCCTTGCTTCTTTCGACAATACCGGATACCCCAGCGGCCTCTGAGAACACTGACCACTACATGAAAGCTCGTGCCGGAGAACTTTATGACTTCCTTACCCAGCTCGTCAAAACAGAGGAGCTGCCTACCAATAGTATCGTCTTGGCCGGCTGGTCACTTGGCACTTCTTTTGTCCTCTCGTTCCTCGCTCACGCCCCATCGTTCGACTCGGATTCGTGGGGGCTGAGCCAGTACATTCGCAGAGTCATCGCGTACGGTGCGTCTCCCTGTTTGGTAAGACTGAGGTGGAAGGAAATTCCTGACGTGAATGCGGACATCCCCAGACCCCCCATCCCTAGCAATGGGTTATCCTCTCCCAGATGGATACTACACCCCGTTGAATGACCCATCCATGCCCCCAGGGGAAGGAATCAAGATTTTTCCATTATGGATCACAGGTTACTATGCGCACGGTGATACCCTCGAAACGTTATCGCTTCGCAACGCGTTAGACGAACCCAGTCCCACAATTGTAAGGATGTCCCATGAAGACCTCACTTCGGCGGTCCACGAACCCCCTACCACACTCGACGGGCCAGATACGGTGGTGCTTGACAGCGGCCTTGACCGTGGCGCTTTCTCCCGGCTTCGTGAAGTCGTACTGTTCGCGCCGCAAAACGCTGAGATCGCATGGCCCAACGTAGAATTCCGCTACGTCTGGTGCGATCGTTCCGTCTGGGTGATGCCCTGGGGCGCCTGGCTGTTTAGTGCAGAGATGGAGCAGGCAAGGAAGGACGGAAAGCGTATCAGGAAGCATTCTGTGGTGCGAATGCGAGGCGCGAATCATTGTGTGAGTATAACTTTCACTTACGCCCTTATGATTTCGCTTACAATCCCACCTCAAGGCACACTGGGACGAGCCAGAGCGATTGCTGAGGCTGCTGCTGTCTGACGCGCCGTCTGATATTGGTGCTTAGGACGTGGCGGAACCGCGACTTTGACTTTAGTGAAGGGAGCAGTGTTGAAAATATTACATATTAAACAAAAGGCCAAACGTGTCTGATCTTTTCTTGTGAGCCCGATTATCCCTCAGTTCTCGTTTACCATTATCTTACACTGTAATATCAAGGGGATTCCAACGAATGAATAAGGATGTTAATGCATTGAGCGCAGTTAACGTTAGCTTGACGTTTTTCTAATTACCTAAACCCAGGGGAGGACGGATGCACCCGTGTAGACTGCGTCTCTCCCTTCGGACCGTATCTGCACTGTGAAAAACAGATGACCTTAGATGACTTGTACGCCAGCGATACACATTCAATTACCTAAGAGCTGACCCTTCATAAATAGAGCCGTTTCGTCATCTTCTGGCTACGCAAATCTTCACCAGATCAGCCATACAGCATTCTGCTCCATTTGGTTTGCCGCGGCGATGAATTCTCTCGCTCTCAATTGGAGAAGCCCCTCGGACGCCAGCTTCCATCACGATTACAATCAGGAGGAAGATTCAGTTGTCATAAGAGTCCGTAGACAAGTGAGGCATGTCACACACGAGGTTCGGTCTGCGACGTATTTGGGTAAGTAATCGTCACCCCAAGCCCGAGCGCAACCACGCGTCCTCGGCCATGATGGTCGCCTTGGCGAAGCCTCGGAGTCCGATGTCCGACGTGGTCCGCTTGATGGAGAAGGAAGCAAAGTGCGAGGTATAACCCAAGGGATGCGTTGCTATGATGAGAGAAGGAAATAGCTCTTAGACTGAGCGCAAGTTAGTTAGGTTAGAATATGTCACTTATAGTAGAAAATTGCCGGCCAGCCCCCAGCTACTCAAGTATGATAGAGCGGCCCTCCCTGCGGAAAGTTTCCCTCACCTGCCACCACTGGCATTCCGTCAATATTTTGTTGCCATTGATCGGATATCTCAACGTCTGCACATCTATGTCAGGGATGAAGCACCAGTGAAGCGCCGCACAAATGACAAAGTAGGAATAGGTTAAATCCGGTCACGTGGTAGCGGAAGCGAACGCACTTGTAGAGGCCATGGTACTGGTCGCCAATGTCACGAAAACACAGCCTCCTGCTGGTAGCTGGACGCAAAAGTAGTTCAAGAGGCTTCAGCTCAGCTGGATGGGTCGCGCCGACCTCCGGAACCAAGTCCGTCATTCGGTTAGAACTAGCGATCCAAGAACCTGCGAGAGTGTGTCGGTTTGGTGAGCGCGGACATTTCCGGAGCCATCGAGGCGGTCCCCTTGACCGACACGGTCATCTGGGCTTGTCGTAAGACATGCTAATTACCCGCGGGATGCTCGACTGATCGGGAAGAGAGATGTACCAATCGTCTGTTTTCCGCGACCCGCGACCAGATCCGTCGGGTTTGGATAGTCCCAGAGATATCATAAAACAGCGAGCGCATTCTCGTTCACGTGTGTGAACGTGTTGTACAGCCAGCGCATGTATAACGACGATATGATATGATCGCACCATCACCGGCTCTACAGATGCCAACCTTGCTAGCCCCGCTGGTGCGTAGGCCATTGCACAAGCGGAGAGGCGTCTTGATCCAGTTCAATCCGATGGGCCCGAAGTGGTATGAAGCCGAGGAGATTGTGGCCTGGATGCGGACACGCCAGTGACCGTGAGCGAGATTCCACCGTGTGTCACCGAGACTGAAGCGAGGGGGTTTTAGTATCCAAGCCAAGAATAGACCAGCTTGACCGTGTTTTGGGTGCAGCACGACAAGCTCAGTGAGCTACTCCTTAGAGTCGGATGGCTATGTCCACCAGAATAACAGGTACATGAGTGCATGCATACACGCGTTCTTGGAGGATTGGTGGGGAAAACATGTTTTGAATGCCTGTGATTTCCGACCCACTAAAGTGCACCAATCAAGGCAATCACGCGCCGCAGTTTGAATGCGTCGTAGAGGCTGATGCTGACGGCGAGCAGTTGGCCCGGGCTGTGCCACTTTGACGGGACGGCATCTACAGAGTGCCTCATGTGCATGTCGTCGAGAGAGGGGGGGTCGCAATACACCCGACGGAGGGGAACAGACGAAGAGCACAGAGGGTAGCACATGGTTCGATTTCAGGAGAAGGTGTCTATGATGATCGATGATCAGAGAGCTTTAAGTACTTAGGCTTGACCAAGGGCTTGACTCAGGCTGGAACCGTGACTCGGAGAGAGCTTTAATGCCAGTAGTTGCGTCTTGGCTTTGGGCACCGGACCCTGAAGGGCAGAATGGAGATACTAGGGATGAGGACGATGATTTTTGGAAAGCGAGGACAATGATAACTGGTTATCTGAGATATGCCTGGAAAATAAACCTTTTTATTGTCCTTATCATTTCCTTTCGTTTGTTACTTTACTGTATTTACAAAACAAAGAATATCTACAATAAGGCCCAACCAGTGACATTTCTCCCGATGGGTTTCCGCTTGCCCAAAAAATCTTTCATCGATTCTGTCGTTAAACACATCGTTCTAAAAAAGGCTGTACTGAGATCAAACCCAGTGGAGATGAAATCCGGTCATGTTCGATACCACATGGATCAACTGAAGCGAGCGGCGTCGGCCAAAAAAGCGGATGTTTACCCCAAGGACCAAGGTTCTTTTTTTTGGACCCATTTATATATTCACCCCAAGGTTCACCGGTTCACCCCCATAGATTGTCCCGAGATACGGCGGGGAGAGCAGGTATTAGGACGTCTCAAACCAATGCAGAGTAGAGCACACAAACGATCCAAGGCTATCCTCCTTGTGATGACTCGGAGAGGTGAGAGCCTCGTCCTTCCCGGAATGCTTTTACTTCCGCAACTTGTATGGGAAATGGGAAAAGGACAAAGATTCGGGATTCCGCTAATTCTACCTACCCCCTTTTGGTTTCGGGTTTTTCTCGGCGTCGAACCGGAAAATGTGAAAATACGGTTCCAATGTCCCTCCTGGATGTTAAGCTTTAACTGAGATGGACAGCTCTTACTGGTCCCAAGGCTTAAGAACCTCGTTGCATACCCCTCAAGCTTCATGCACACACCTCTCTTGATGCGCGTCATTCACTTCACGCACTTTTTGCCTGCGGTCTTGCAATTAGTGGCTTTACTTTCCATCGTGCCCGTATGCATATAGCTGGGTGTACGTAGACACTCGCGATAATCAATTTATTCACAGATATTATCTGCGACTCCTCTTGGCCCTCGCGACGACCCACTTCCTCAAGGATGGTCCTCGCTTGGATGTACCACGTTCGTTTACCCTACCCTGTCCCATTGAGAGCCCACGGCCTGACGCTTACTCTGCATCAGGGACCACGATGACATACTCACGCTCACAGCGTGGGAAGTCTCAAAGAACGATATGACGACTGGATGGTGTGTGAACCATTGCATTAGTGAAGGCCTGATTTACGCCGGTCTTGAAAATGGCAAGGACTGTTGTGAGTTTACTCCTCGACGTCTCCTGAAGACTGTACTTCAGGCCGAGTTCGGCTCTTATTCGTTGTTTTGATCACACACTTGGGATTACAGATTGCGGGAATGTTTTGTCCATAATTGCAATGAACGCTACGGAGTCGGAGTGCAATGTACCGTGCGGCGGTGATCCTACTAAGATGTGTGGCGGCCCTAATCGCCTCAACCTTTATTGGAGTGGTGCACCTCTTCCGCCTCCACCTACCTTGGTTCCAACCAGCTCCATTGGACCGTGGAATTACTTGGGATGCTATAAGTACGCACACGCGCCTTGCTCATTTGTCCGAATGCGGCCTTGTGACGCTTCTGTACGTTTTTCGTAAACAGCGACTCGGATAGTCAGAGGATTCTAGAGTCGCCAATAACCAAAATCCCAGGTGGTCCGTCCAATACGAGCGTCGAAACCTGTACCGACGAGTGCCGTGCCCAGGGTTACGTCGTGGCGGGTATCGAATGGGCGTGGCAATGCTGTATGCGTATCTCTCTTCGATGAGCTTTTCTCTCATACTCCTAACCAAACTTTATTCTTCCAGTTTGCGGCCATCTTATCAATTATCCTGGCATGTCAATGCCAGAAAAGGACTGCATGATGCCCTGTTCGGGGAACCAATCTCAACTCTGCGGTGGGCCTAAACGCATGACCGTATATTTCTACACTGGTACCCTTTAGTATTCTGCGACTCAAGTATTTTATGTTGTGGGCATGTTAGTAACCTCGGTACCTGGGGAGGTGACATATGCGTTAGCGGTATGCGTGTGCTTTTTCTTTGACTACGCATTTATTTTTCGCTATATCCACTAAACCTTAGCCGCGGTCTCTGGATAAACCCCAGATTTAAACGATAGGAATAGTATTTGAGGCGACCTCGCGACGCAACAAGTTGCGGGTCGGGGGTGATCGCAACAGACCCCTTTGGGCTCGCAGCCCCGCGGCGACTCGCGCTAGATAGAGAGATAAGAATATCACTAACACTAGGACCTGTGATGATTCTTGGAATGTTCTTGACGTTGTCCCGATCGAAATGCATATGAGCAGTGGTTGAGCCCGGCGGGGACACGTGGACCACTGCGCCCGGGAATCGGTCTTTTTATCATAGAACTCATAGAACATAAAATCACAGCTATTGAGTGAGTCCAAGCAGGCCCAAATATTTATGCTCTCTTTTGCAGGATGTCTCTTGGGATGTCTGTTATTGCTGTGATTTTATTTAATTCGCCATTAATGGGCCACCTATACCTGTACCCGTACTTGCGTACTGCTCGCATGCTGCTAGGCTTGCAGGATGTGGGGTACATAGATAGTAAGCATTGGATTTTTCTTGAGCCGTCGAGGCAGTCAGGACCTTGACGACCGCCATCTCCGCTCGCGAAAAGGACGCTGATGTCACGTACGCCAAGCTGACTCGGAGAGAACAGTAGGCACATGAACAATGTATACAGTCCCTCGGGTAGTCCCTCTCCTAGCTTCCGTACGACATACTGATCGCCCGTGGGATGCTCGGCTGATCGGGGACTTGCTGTAACGGACTTACTTGTAACTGAACTGGGAGCTGAACTGGGAGTCAGCCTTGTCCGGCGGCCCGCGGCCGCGGCCAGATCCACCCGGGTTCCAATAGATAGCAAGGCAAGATGATGAAACGGGGGGGTTGAACTGCAATCACCACCATGGTGCGGGTTTTCCCACACCAGGCACTCCTTATACCAAAAAGACACCGCCTCACGCATACCCGGAGGATACCCTCCTCACGTTTTACCCAGAAGGCACACCGCCCTCATACATACCTACTAGTAGGGGACTACCCGCACCCCACGCACCCTGAAGAACGTTGAACCCAGGAATTATAGATGAACCATTACATAATTTTCATCAAAAATACCTGAACAAAGCCCTTACGAAGAGGCACTGCGACCTACCGGTTAACTGGATAAATCGAAACGTGGTTTTTCAGTAGGTAGGAGGTTCTAACCTTCAAGTCGGCATTTGAGTCCCACACTACCCATCTGATGGGTGTGCGTGAACACATTTTCCCCCGTTTTCGAGCCTCCAAGGTTCGCATTGGCGCGTTAGATAGGGCTGTCAGGAAACCTACTAGGAGTCACTATCTTCTGCTATCTAATAATAGCTTGTCCAAAAAAAAAGATCTTAGGAAACGGTGAACACGTTCTCGTCGATGGGCAGGCGGACATGTCGCAGGTATGACGGCGTTATGATATGATCGCGACTTGACAGCACTGTCTACTGGCTCTCCAGGTGCTGATCTCACAAGTCCCACTGCTGCCCCACATTTGCGTGGTGATGGCCGCTGCATGAGCGGGGGAAAACTTGAAGTGCACGTCTTTGGCTTCACAGCAGTCTGCATGTGACAGTGCAGCGCCGGAAGCACGGAGATGACCGCGCACTGGCAGGGAGTGATCATGTTCGTCTCGGCATGCTAGTAGAACTGTAAAGGCAACCAGAGGAATTTATTTTGACACGCACACGCCAATGACCATCGGCGAACTTCCGCCGTGTGTCACTGACCCGGGATCGGGAGGCGCGCTGTCGTTTTCAATCGAAGAATGACTGAGAGTGCGTCGATCAAAGAATTCACGGTTACGAGCCGAGTGCAAAGGAGAGGTTGATCGCGGGGAAGACGAGCGATTGGCCAGGCCATCCTATTTTGACTGGGAATCCCAATGCCTCATGCGCATGGCGTCTCGAGAGTCAAGTGGTGATGGGCCTGGTAAGGGGTCCTCAATTCCCCCGAGGGGAACAGGTACGAAGACGAAGAGCATAGAGAGTAACGCATGACCCGATTTCAGGAAATCGCCAGGTACTGCCCAGTGTCTATGATATAGCGAACTCATGAGATTGAGAAGGTTCAGGGGGGATCCTTTGACAGAGATGTAATCCAGTGAGGTTGAAACCCGGTCAAGGTCAAGTTCGACTCGGAGACCACATGAGGCAACCGAAGCTGAACCTCAGCCCGTTCGGTGCACCTCAGGCTTTGTCGCGCGGTGTGTACGCATTTCCAAGCGCATTTATTCCACATATCGCTTGGCAAGGGGCTTGGCCACCAGATGCGACGGGGAGTGCCGGCATTAGGGCGTGTCAAACTATCATGATAGTGCAAAGCTTTCATTCTCGTAAGGAGAGGGATGAGAACATCATCCTTCCCGCAATGCGTGTGCTCCCGCAACTTGGATCCCGCAACTTGGATGGTAAACAAAAATCACGGCTTTGAGGCGGACAGCACGTGCTCATTCTTTTCTCATGTGCCGCCACCTGTCCACCCATTTTTCCATCTGCTTCAAGAACCGTAACTTCTTTTTTTCTTTCGCCCGCCCGCCGCGCCCAGGAAGTTACAAGGGATCAATGATGTGCTCATATTGCTCCGGATGGTCCCACCCGCCCGTCACGACCTGGCCTCGGACACAAAAACCCTGATTTTCGATCGAGATGCACTTCGTACTTCTGCTCAGTCTCAACGTGGACATACACTTGCTACCCTAGCCTTTTACTTCCCTCAGTGCCACCTAGTATACCCACAGGTTAATGAAGTGACGTCCCCCTCTCCGTGCCTCGTGTCGGGTCCTGTCCCTTCCTCGACTTCTCTACCCAGCGCGGCATCGGAAAGCCAAATGAGTGACCCTCAATGAGGGAGGAAAATTCGGGATTTCGCCAACCCTAACCCCTTGGGTTTCATGGTTTCTCGGTGTCGACCCGGGAAATGTACGTTATGTTTCCAATGGTCATGGTTCTTGTCCCTCTCACATAGCGACAGTCTCGATAGTTAAGTTAACTTTAACTGAAATAGACAGCTATTACTGGGCCCCGAAATTTGAAAACCTCGTTACATCCCCCTCAAGCTTCATGCGCATACCCATCTCGTTCATGCGTGTCATACGTTCCACACACTTTCTACCTGCAGTCTTGCAGTTGGCGGCTTTTCTTGCCATTGTGCCTGTACGCATATAATCGAGTGTACGTAGACACTCGTGATAATTAATCTGTTTACAGACTATCTCCGCAAGTCCTCTTAGCCCTCGCGATGACCCACTCCCCGCAGGATGGACCCCCCTTGGATGTACCACGTTAGTTTGTCCTACTCTGTCGCAATGATAGAGTCCACAGTCTGACGCTTACCCCGCGTTAGGGACAACGATGAAATACCCACACTCACAGCGTGGGGATACTCAACGTGGGATATGACGGTTGGGGTGTGTGTGAACCATTGCATTAGCGAAGGCCTAATTTACGCCGGTCTTGAAAACGGCACGGAATGTTGTAAGTCCACGCCCCGACGTCTTCTGAAGGCCGTACTTCAGTTCGGCCCTATTCGTTGTCCTGATCACACATTCCAAATTACAGATTGCGGGAATGTTTTGTCCATTATTGCAATGAACGCTACGGAGTCGGATTGCGATATACCATGCGCCGGTGATTCTACTGAGATGTGTGGCGCCCCTAATCGCCTCAACCTTTATTGGAGTGGTGCACCTCTTCCGCCTCCACCTACCTTGGTTCCAACCAGCTCCACTGGTCCGTGGAATTACCTGGGATGCTATAAGTACGTACACGTGCCTTGCTCATTTGTACGAATGCGGTTTTGTGACGCTTCTGTGCGTTTTATTCGTAAACAGCGACTCGAATAGTCAGAGGATTCTAGACTCGCCAATAGTCAAAATCCCAGGTGGTCCGTCCAATACGAGTGTCGAAACCTGTACCGACGAGTGCCATGCCCAGGGTTACGTCGTGGCGGGTATTGAATGGGCGTCGCAATGCTGTACGCGTATCTCTCTTCGATGAGCTTTTCTCTCCTACTCCTAACCAAACTTTACTCTTCTAGATTGCGGCCATCTTGTCAATTATCCTGGCAGGTCGATGCCAGAAAAAGACTGCATGTTGCCCTGTTCGGGGAACCAATCTGAACTCTGCGGTGGGCCCGATCGCATAACCGTATATTTCTACACTGGTACCCTTTAGTACTCTGTGACTCAAGTATCTAATGTTGCGGGCATGTTAATAACGTCCCAGGGAGATGACATACGCGTTGGTGCTATGTCTCCGTTATGGTGTGCTTTTCCTTTAATGGCGCATTTATTTCTCGCTACGTCCATTGTACATAAGCCGCGGACTCAGGACAAACACAACACGTATGAGAAGCGAGAATGGTACCCATGGGCTCATCGCAACACATCTTCGGACTCGCGGCCCCGCGGCGATTCGCTCCAGAGATAATTAATAGCACTGTCTAGGACCTGTGGTGATTCATACCAGATTGTTCCCGATTCCCTATGACCTCGGCTCCTACTCGACACGGCTCAGCTAATAGCCCTACTAATGATTTGGCCTTGACGTTGTCCAGATCGAAATACATAGTATGGAGTCCTTGTCAGTATATGAGTCAGTCACCAGTAGTGCCAGTGCGGGCGAACCCTGGGTCCAAGAATCGGTCTTCTTGTCATAAAACTAGTAGAACAGAAGAATCAAAGCTATTAACGTGAGTCCAACGAAGTAGGCCCAGCATGTCTGGAATTACTGTGACTTTATTCAATTCGTCGTTGTTGAGCCACATGATATACCTACGCTTGCGTACTGCTCGGATGACGCTGGACTTACAGGATGCGGGGTAGACGAGCAGACATTGGATATTTCTTGGGCCATCGAGGCGTACTCTGACAGCCACCACCGCTGACGCCGTGCAAGCCAAGCTGAGAGAACAGCATATGATAAAAGGCATAGTCCTTCGGGCAATCCCCCTCCTAGCTGCCATACGACATGCTGATCGCCCGCGGGATGCTCGGCTGATCGGGGACGGTACTGTAGCTGAACAGGAAGATAAGCCAGCCATCCTTTTCTGGCGGCCCGCGCCCGCGGCCAGGTCCGCCTAGTTCCGATAGCGAAACGGTGAACACGTTCTCGCCCGCAGCGACGGGCACGTAGGCGAACGTGTTGTACAGCCAGCGCCGGTATGACCGCATCGCGATATGACCGCAGCTCGACAACACCATCACTGGCTCTCCAGACGTTGACCTCCGAGTCGCCAGCCCCGCTGCTGCCCCCCATACCTGCGGGAAAGGGTGCTGCACGAGCGGTGGAACAGAGCGCGGTCGTCTGCGTCATCAAGCATCTGGTACCTGATCCGTATATTTTAAGTTCAATAGTCTTCATATTCTCGATATTCAAGAGGTTTCCGATTAACTTTTATAACTGCCAGTGGCCCTGAAAACTTAAGAACCTCGCCGCGTTCGCCCTCAAACTCCATCCGAATCGGCATACCTTTGTCCGTGCACATCATGCGTTCCACACACATTCTACCTGCCGGCTTGCAATTGGCGATTCTACTCACCATTATGCCCGTATGCATATAGCTGAGTGTACGTACTTGACACCCGTGATAGTCGGTTTATTCACAGACTATATCCACTAGCAGGTGGCCCTAAAACCTCGCGACCCCCAACTCCCTGCATGGTGGACCTCGCTTGAATGCGTCACGTTGGTTTTCCCTACTCTGTCGCAATGATAGAGCCTATGGTCTGACACTCAGTACTCCGCATCAGCCTGAGGGACAACAATGAGATACCCACGCTCACAGCGTGGGGGGAGTAAGGGCCCATGACGGTTGAGTTATGTCTGAGCTGTCTGCAGTTCGACCGTTTTGATCACATTACAGATTATGGGAATGTTTTTGTCCGAAATCGCCATGAACGCTACGGAGTCGGATTGCAATATATCATGTGCTGGTGATCTTACTGGAATGTGTGGCGGCACAGTCCGAGTCCACCTCGACCTTTATTAGAGTGGCGCACCTCCCTCGCCCCAACCTACTATAGTTCCAGCCAGTTCCAGTGGTCCGCGGAATCTCCTGTTGTACTTTATGTGCGTATATGTGCCTATCTGTTTATCGGAAGCGGCTTTGTGACCTGTTCTGCATTTCGCAAATGGCGACGCCAGTGATCAGAGGGTCCTATCGTATACACCCGTCTTGGAAGGCGGTTCTGCGGCCTATACGAGCGCAGAAAGTCGTACCAAAGCGTGCTATAACCACTGTTACGTCCTGGCGGGTATGGAAATGGCGGATCAGTGCTGTACGCCTTCACTCGATGAGCATTATATCTCTTGACCAAACCTTCTCTTCCAGTTTGCGGTAACAGCTTTTCTTATCCTTCCGTGGAGACGCCGTTAACGGACAGTACATTTCCCTGTTCCGCGAACCAAGCTGAAGCCTGTGGTGGAGTTGACTGACTCATCGTGTATGTCTGCACTGGACCACTGGCGCCTTCCTATATGAAAATCCCATGATTAAGTAATTGATATTATAGGCGTGCTGGTACTGTACCGGCGAGCTGGATGCTCGTGGTCGGGCATCAGTCAGATGTGCAAAAAGAGATGTTTCGTGTGTTTTCGGAAAATCCAGTTTGAGGACCTGGAGACCCGGCAAGTGGTGAGGGTTATGCAGGGTGTTGCACCACATGGTAATTCCGTAGGGATGCGAACATGGGGTGGAGTGCTATTCGTCAGCGTGGTGGCCTTGACAGTCTTGGCCACAGAACCTACCTCGCATCAAGCCCCTTCCTGACAGATGCTTGTCACCTCGTGTGCTAGTGACCACTGTACGGACATTGTGTCTATGTGAACCCGAAACAGAGCAAGTTCTACCACCAGAGCCAAGGGCCCCAGAAAGGAGAGTGAGAGCACGGCGAGATACCAAGAACGAATACCAATGAGGCATCCTGGGCCCTTCCAATCAATTGTCCATGACGTCCATTCCCTGCCCATATATTTGTCCCAAATGATCTCTTATTTACACCTACATATTATCCGCCTAGCATAATTCATACATCAATGGAAACAAAGAACAAAAAAGTCAATGAGTGAGTGTGCGTGCAGAGACTCAAACGCAACCTGCGCGCCGCACCGATGCTTGGGTAGGTAGATGGTATAGATGATGCTGGCCAACCAACAAAACGAACGAAGGGGGGTTAACTTAAAATAAGAGAGAAGGATGTGGAGGGGAGGGTAACCACCTTCGGAATCAGTCGCAGCCCTGTTTCCTTGCTCGCATTTCTTTGGACTTGAACATATACAGTATCTGCAAAGGAAAGCCGCCCATATTTCATTCCATCCCAAACCAAATAAAGAAGAGTAAAAGAGCCGAAAAAGAGGGATTGGGTATGTGCACATGTGAAAAGCAAAATTGACGTCAGGTCCGAAATGAAAGACAACGACAGCAACAGAGTCCCAAAAAAGAAGAAATGGAAGGGAAAGAACAGGTATCATGGGGGCGGCGGCAATGGCGGCGGTGGTAATGGCGCGCCCTCGACGATCGAGTATGCACTCAACCGCTCGCCCGGCGCGATGCTCGGGAAATTGGGACCGCCGAGCGACAAGCTACCCATGCTTCCCATGCTCCCAGCACTGCTCGCATGCCGCGCGCGTATACGCGGGCTGCGCGCCGCAGTGCCCACGCCCGCCATGCTCGAGCGCCCCAGCTCCGCCAAGTCGTCATCATCGCTGCTCCCGCGGCCCGACGCGGAGCTATCGCGCGCGTGCGCGGGGAGCAGCGGCTCAACAGCGGCGGGCGCGTCGGATCCCAGGCCGACTTCACTTGGGGTGTGCCGATGGAGCGGGAAGAGGCCCGCGGCTGCAGCGGCGGCGATTTCGGTGGACGAGAGCACGGACTGCTCGGAGTCGTGCTTGCGCTCGCCCGCGTCCAGGGCCGGTTTGGGTCCGGCCTCGGGAAAGTCGATCGTGCTGCCGACGAGCGTGTCGCGCCAGCCGGAGGGGTCGCCAGGGTCGAGGTTGAGGTACGATACCTGACGCCCGGTGTCGCGCGCCGTGCTGCCGTCCTGGTCCTTGTTCCGCCGCAAGTGGCCGAACTCGCCGTCGACCTCGTCGTCCTGGCCGACGAACGTGCGCGCACTGTTGCCAGCGAGGCTCGCGCCGAGCGACGCGCGAGCACGTATTGGGTCGGAGCCCGAGCCCGACGACGACGACGACGACGACCCGCGATCCGCGAGCTGGTATGCCGCGCCGAGCGCCCCGCCGCGTTTGTCGTTTGTCACGTCGGTGGGTGCGTCGAGGTGCGGACCGTTTTTGCGCAGTCGACGTTTGACGAGGAACCAGCGCAAGCCGAAGAGAGCCGCGCAAGCACCGATGAAGCCGACGAGTCCAAGAAGTACGTCGACCCCGACGGATAGTTTGCCACTTTTTACACTCGTGGTCGGCGCCGAAGATGGCGTGTTGCCCCCATCCCCCGACGACAATGGCTGGTTCAGCAGACGGACATTGTTGAACTCTTGTAATGCCTGAGTGGCATTGGTTAAGCTTAAGAGACCAAGCCGTGGGTTTAACTCATTGCTACCGTTACCATGAGGTGGAAACTGGCCGCGAGCATCGGGAATGTCATATGCCATAACGGTGTAGACGTTCCTTAGAAAAGCAACCCCCAGAATAAGATCGATGTCGGTAAAGGTATCCAACTGGCCACCAGCGGTTTGGATGAGGCCGACACAGGTGGATGACGACGGATCGGACTGCGACTCCGTTGTGACGTCTAGAGGATGAAGTGGTATCTCGGGTTGGCCATCAAGCGTTATGGTCATGTTGAGCGGTGTCGTGCACGGTACGTAGTCTATTGCTCTGTCAGCAGATAGCCCCAGTGACAGGGCGATAGTAGATAGATCTCACACTGGCCGTCCGCCGCAGGTCCGATACCGAGCGCGCCATATATTCCGTTCGCTATATTAGAGGCGGCGAGTATGAATGGTACACCGGAGTCCAGCACCGCAACGGGGAATACGTTGCCCGATCTTGAATGGCCAAGTTGGACCGGTAGTGTAGTGCCGTTGACGTATATGGTGATCGCACGAACTTCTGCTTCCCAGAAAAGGATGCCTTGATGTGCTGATACCAGGGTTGAGTACTGAATTTTACTCGGATCAGGAACGAGCTCTGAGGGATGCCGCCCAATGCCCAGCAGTGATGGGACGGCACTGGACCCAGGTCGTGAAAGAGAGAGAGAGAGGAACCGAGACGCCGGAGCGGAATCGACTGGGGTGATTCCAAAGAGATTGGAGCTAAATGGAGCACCATCGCGGCCGTTCCCATCAATGGGAGCGATATGGTGCGCGATGATAGAATTGAGAGGGAGTGCGAGACCAAGGATGCCGTTGAATTCGTACTCGAGCGGCTCCGAATCCACGGTTGTCGCAGCAGCTAGAACAAAGGAGCGCAGGTCAATAAGAGGGGGAGGACAATGGTCGAGACACGCACCAAGAGCCTGATTGCTGAGGTTGTACCCCCCAACCTGCAATTGATCCCAATATACGGGACCAGTTACATCACCGGCGAGGTACGTAATGCTAAAGTCATAACCTGCCGCGATACCAGAAACCGAAGGGTCGTACTCACGCCCCTTGCTACCGGAGCATGCAGCAGACGAGCAAGATGTTGATGTAATCCACTGAAAGAAGGCCAGTAAGTACAAGGAGAACGGTCTATAAAGTAAATGCCAACAAGGTCTGAGGAGCCCGTGTCGACTTGGAGGGAAAAGTTCTGGTTGCTATCGCTGACTTGGACAGCAACGGTGTAGACGCTAAGACCGAGTTAGACAATAAAGCAACAGGGACGGAGAGGAAACGCCGCAAACGACACACGCTCAGGCGCGCAAGCGACGATGGCAGAGTGACAGGGATATCAACAGCCGTCGGCCGAAATCACGGCAGGTAAAGTTCAACGCGACACGCCCGGCCTAACGCAACATCGTAAGCGCCCCAGCTGTGCACGAGAGCGCTCGCGGAGAAAGCTGATCTGGGTATGCGTATATTCACGTCGTGGCGAAGAATGTGGACGAAGGAAAGAGGGAAAGGTTTGGGGGAAGGGGAGAATGGACGACGAGTGGGAGGGTGGGCTGCCGTAAGGGGCACGACAGGGAAATCAAATACATGCTCAACTGCTGGGGTCGAGCGTTTACTGCCAGTGCGCAGCTCCTTGCACGAGCGCACGAATGCAGAGAGAAAGAGGACTCACGCTTCGTACATGCCAGCACCGACCATGTTCAGAGGAAGTACTATGCCGGCGGGACCACCGGTGCCATCGCCCCTCGGCTCTTCACTGTGCAACGCGCGTGCTTTTCCTTTCCACTGGGATGAACTTCTCGGTGATATACGTGACATCCAGGAGATGGATCGTGAAGAGGCGTAATGACGGGACTATGAGAAGGAAGACAGCTGACGCAGCGGTGACGGTGAGACCTGTGTCTTAGACAAGTGCGGGGAGAAAAGAGAACCGAGGAAAAGAGGGATGGGAAGGGCGAGTCTCTTCGCGGAGGACACTAGATTATACTCGAAAAGGCAATGGATCCAGGCACAAATGGTTGACGCCCGCCACGGCCGCCACCTCTAAATAATGGTGTCAAAAAAGAGAGAAAGAGGAGAGAAAAAAGAAAGCGAAATCAGACTATGTGAGTGAATGATATCCGCCCGTACAATGTGTAGGGGAGGGAGAGTGGGAGTGGAGACAGGATTTTGGCCCTGGAACCGTGGGAACTGACCTGATCGACCGACCTGGGCTTACAATCTGTACATACAGCACATGCGAGGCGGTGCTCAGGCTTTTAGTAACTTATGAATGAAACAAGTCCAAATTGGTACCATTCTCATAACGAACCACTAAGTACTGGTACGTGCAACGATCACCTCTCCTTCTGATCTGGTCATCTCAGTTTACCAGCTTTCCCAAAGGTGTTTTCGCCATCACACTCAATACTTCGAAGAGCACCTGACGTGAGAATGTAACCGATCAATCAGCCTCGCACTGGCACTCGCACTTCACACCCGTTGCAAGTCACTCACATCGGCAGCAGCCATAGTCGTCAACTCCGCGTTAGTGTCATACGCAGGGGCGACCTCCACGATATCGGCAGAGACGATGTGGAGACCATCCAAACCTCTCAGGATGGTGCGTAGCTCGCGAGTAGACCAGCCTCCGGTCTCCGGCGTGCCTGTGGCCGGAGCAAAGGCAGGGTCGATCGAATCGATCTACGAATAACGTCACGTAAGCCACCTGACTCATCGCATGCAGCACTCACATCGATGGAGAGATAAACGGGCTTCTCGCCAACAGTCTCGCGGATCCTTTTGATGATGCCATCCGTGCCTTCAGAATGAGGATGAGAATATGCTCCACTCTTCACATTACGCTGCTTGCCACGTACCTATTGTGTCAATCTCGCGTGCTTCAATACGCTGGAATCCCGACTCGTCATCGTTCGCGTAGTCCGCCGGCCCAGACAGCGTCGTGCGAATCGCGCCGTGCTATCGAAAGATAATGTCACTAGGATCCCAAAAATTCGCACGCACGCTACAAGAGGGTGGAGATAAAAGAGGTGTGTGGAGAATGAATACTTGCAATTGAGCTCCCATTCGCAATGAGTCCCTCGCGACTCGCCCAGTAAAAGTACGTTCCGTGGTTGATCGCGGCGCGGTCGCTGGGGGCGCCGCCAAACACGCTCGGCTTCCACGTGTCGAGGTGCGAGTCAAAGTGGATGACCGAGATGGGGCCGTACGCGCTGTGGACCGAGCGGAGCAGCGGGAGCACAATCGTGTGGTCCCCGCCGAGCGTGATCACGCGCGGGTGGTGCTTCCCATCGAGCGCGATCGGCGTAAGCGGGGCGCCCGTGTGCGTGTCGTTCGGTAGCGCCGAGAACGGTGCACGGTGCAGCAGCGCCCGGTGGCCTTCTTCGATCTGCTTGATTGCGACCGTGTTGTCGTACGGCGTCACTGGTATGTCACCACAGTCTACGATACGCAGCCCTGACAGGAACGGGTTCACGCCTAGTGGCACGTTGTACCCGCCGTAGAGCGTCAGCCGCCGTGAGCCCGCACGGATCCCAGCGGGCCCGAAGCGAGCGCCAGGTCGGTACGAGGTGCCCGTGTCCTGCGCGCGAAATAAACAACAACAAATATCATTGGTCAGAGGTGCGTGGGAACGCGTCGGGTAAAAGTGACATACGAAAGGCGCGCCGATGAACGCGATGTCGAAGGGGACGTCCGTCTCTTTTGTCAGGCATTGCACCCACGGCAGCTTCGCGAAGGTTGTGATTCCAGAGAATATCGCATCCGCGGTGACTGAAAGGAAGGACCACGAATGAATCTCCGTCAGCTAGGCATACAACGAGAGACCCGACTAACCAGAGTTGTCGCCAGGATAGGCCGCCGTGGCCTGGTACGGATAGCGGACGTAGTCCAGAGGCATCTGGTCTTCGTCATGTCCATCGTGACCAACGCAGAACGTCCCGAGGGACAGCAAGAGTAGGGCAAGCAGGGTAAGTTTAACAGTCATTCTTTCCTCTCGAAGAATCGCGAGCGATATTCGCAGAAATGAAATGATGGGATTTTTCCCCAGCTGGACGACCCTCTTTTATGCGTCACCCTTCGATCATTCAATTGGCTCTCTATTGGCTCTCTGCTCACGATAAGACAACACCGCACCACCACTGATCGACCAGCCACGTACACACCCCTTTTGACGCTGACAAACTCATGTTTCACGGACCTCGTTCGCCTCGAGGCGGTCTCCTCCCGCGCTCTTATCAAATCCCTCTTTTTTTCTCTTGGATAAACACCCCTATCTGCGGACCGGGAGGAGTCTTTTCAATGGGTTTCTTTTTTAGATGTCTCCTCGCATTTTCGCTCGGAGGCAATTTTCGGAAGGAGGGGGGGCGTAGACCTGCTGGAGCGAGGGCGATCGCACAAGGTGAAGCGTGGGTGCGTACGCCACGCTGCATCGATGCGATAAAGCGTGGGGAAGACCAGGGCACTAACACGACTCAGTACGCCCAACGTCGGCGCTGCGCAGTACATGATTAGTTAACTTAGTGTGGGGTCTTTTTGTATGTACGCGCGCCCACCCCTGCCACGAGTTGAAATCCGGATCCTGCGCCTGATCAGTCGTCGTGTGATCACGTTCGCAGTGCGAGGACGAGAACACGAGCGGGACCACCAGGAACGAGGAAGGGAACGCGCATTACGAGAAGAAGCTCGCGACGCGACAACGAGGCTGGACCCGCAGGGAACGGCGTACCGGAATCGGCAGACACACCACACGTTACGCGTCTCGAGACCGTATCTCACACTGGCGAGCACGCCGTACTTGGGTCCTTATCGTACGCAGAACTAGAGAAAGGAGCAGTAGTCTTTAAAAATAAAAACCAAAGAGATAGATTGGTACACTGCATGTTCGGTTTTTGGATGGTCTGTGATACCATGACCCCGCCTCGTGGCGAGAAGCCGCCGGTGGTACGTCACCGGGCGCGCCCCACACACACTTACACGAGGGGACCGTGGCCTTCGGCCGCCTCCCATCGCCACTCTCCCCATAGAAGACCGTGAGATGTGTCGAAAGAGCGTTCATTCAGGGGCATGGTTATATCGCGCGTACCGCACGTGCTCGAGTTGTTGACCATTACGGACCGGGCCATAGTGTCCAAACTCCAAATCAAAGACCCAGGGAGTTGGGGCTGAGCGCCAAGCTGTGCGGGTATGCACTGCAGTAGCGCCCACCCCGACGCCGTGGAGCAAATGTAAATTCGACTACTGTGCGCATACGTACGGCCCCAAGACTTTGGGGAAATGCAGTATAGTTGTGAAGTTATGAAGGTACTGTAGAGCGCCCCGCACATAATGTCAATTGACTGGAGTGGCTCTGAGCGCGTGAGTATGTTCCAAGCGCCTACTGACAGCACACAATACATATTCTGTCGCTGTCACTTGTATTGTGTACGTACGCGCATGACAGGCTTCCTCTTGCGCTCCATAGCGGGCTGTATCTTCCCATCAATCTTGAAAACGAAACCGGCGTGCCACTGACTCGGGACAACACGGGCTTGCGGCGTGCTCGAGCGAAAGAGGCGAGACGCGATAGCGGTAATGCGCATGCCCTAGACGCGCTCGCATATCTTCGGTGCGCCGATTAGTCGCAATGCTGCAATTGGTGTGCAGCGATAAGGCCATTGGCACGAGTCGGCTACGGTCCGATATTTCGGCCGCCACGCTATCTCTCTACTCGAGTAGCGAAGTAGGCCAATCGATAACTGGAACTGATGACCGAATAGGTATATAGAAAAAGCATGTATCGTGAGACGCTGGCTTCGCGACCAACATGTTGTGAAAACAAATGACCAGGGGTGGACATGTGCCTTCTGTTTTCCGCGCCTCCCCCCCGCCGTAGTCAACGTAAGGGCGGGAACGTGTACCTCTAGTAGTCCTCAAGGGTCATACACGGCGCTCTGCAGCCGATGTGGTCGGAGTCTACCCCACTGGAAAACTACAGTACCCGTGAGACAAGTAAACTTACTTGGAGGCGCCTGGTCAGTAGTGGTGTTACCCAGTTCGCCAGAAGGGCATCCCGAGCTCATCGGATCGATGTAGTTAAGGTGGAAGGACGAACAGGCCTGCGCGTTCCATGATAGAACGATCATGGCGCAATGACCTCCCTCCACGGGGCCAGCCTCTACACGGCGTCACATCTGACACAACGACTTGTAACTTTGCTTTCGTGCAGTCGGACACTGGTTTGAAAATTAGGAAAGGCTTGATTGTACGGGGTTGCTCTTTCTACAGCGTCGCTTGTATCCCTGGGAGGAGACCTCCGGAAGCCGTCAGACAAGGTTTTCAGGGATCGAGAGGGCGCACGCGCGAGACGCCCACCAAAGAGACACCCCACCTCACGCGCAGAACTCCGCAGTACACACTTCTCAACCTCGGGCCGGAAATGGCGCATCAAGCCCTGAATGGGCCACGCCGCAATGTATCGTGCGGCTTTCGACTTATTTGTTGTGGAGGACAGGGTGACCCAGAAACGGGCTGTGATGGGGCGAGCACTTGCGTTGGTTCCAGGAGCATGTCAGCCTCGCGCAGGAGCCCACGGCCCTCAGGCTCGATGAAGAGTCTCATTATGTTCATCATCCACGTGGTGCCCTCTTGCCAGGGCCTGGCCGCGTAACTCGTGATTGTCGAACTGTGTGGGAAGGTTAAGAGTGACGGCGCGCATTGCGGAGGTGCGGACCTGTGGGGCAATAGTCACAACAATTTGACCATCACGATGATGGGGCCATTGCCGAGACCAGAGTACCCTGCTGGATAAGATGGGCTGAAGATATGCTCACTTAAAAAGCCTCTTCTCAATTGGGCCGCGGGGGTGCCCTGACCGAGCTCCCGCCAGAAATGATCTGTCCCAGCCATCGTGGACACTTTCAGCTTGTTTCTCGATAAAGTCCTTCAGAGGAATACTCATCTCCTCTTCGACTGTTGACCTGACCGCTGATGCTTGTGTCTCGATTACGTTCCCGACCAAAGCTTGCAAACCAGCTCGGGCCATGGCAGCACATAATCGTCGGCGTCACAGATGCGGTTTCAACAGTTGAAACTGCGGCGGGGCATCCAAACCGATCACTTGGCAGGGAATGGCTTGAGACTAGTGTCATAATTTTCGTTTTTGATGAGAGCTGTCTCTTTTTCTCCACAGATTCATGCCGCGAAGAACGCACGCGTTGGATGCATAACCGGACCACACGCGTTCCACGACCCAATAAAGCCAGAATTGTAAGCCTCTGTGATAGCTTGTCGAGGGTATGCTGCCTCCTGGAAGAACTCCTCGCGGCTGTAGATGCATGCTGCGAAGCTGTCGAGGTCACCACGGGGGATTCCGCAAGCCTTACGTGGTCCAGGATAAGATAGTGGAGTCTTACAGCGCAAGGTCCCGTTGCGGAGAAAGGAGTGGCGCTGACGCGATACCTTCAAATTGCTTCTCTCAAGGCTTGGCTTCTTCTCTCAATGCTTGGCTTCTTAAAACTCACTTGAGTCAACTCGGGAAACTGGAAACCAGTATCTAGACTGGAATCTATGATCGTCTGAATGATCCACGAGTCACCTTGTGATTTTCTCTTTTCTCATGTCGTTACGAGGCTGATGACAAGTCGATGAAGTTAGTAGTTAAGGGTGGAGAGCACGCACAAAAGAACCCTTGATGGTCATAGTAAGCACTCGTGGATATACATACTAGGATTCTGGTCCCTCAACCCTCCATATCATCGAACGGGCGTGTCCTGTACAGTCGTCGAATTTCTTTGACCCAAAAGTGTCACAGAGTCTGACAAGCCCGTTAAGACAAAAGAAACGAGATATAGGTAACTTGCGCACTGATATCGCAGCTTTGAGCACTCAAGTTGGTCGATGACGGGTTACGCGTTACGGTCGACAACCTCGTTGATCCCGTTCCAATAAAAATCGCCGGGTTTTTCCGCGTCTTCAACCACGGTAATTATTATATCTATTTTTATAGCAACCTTCTGAAGCAACTTATTACAACTTACTGTGCAGGCCTAGTCGTTGAACTACAAAGTAGGTGAGTGTAGTAAGCGTGGGGAGCATTTCAATCAGCTGTGTACATGCACCAGTTCCGAGTCATCGTACTCGTGCAACTGAAGTGAACTGGTACTTAGGCCCCCACAAAAGTGCAAGAACAGAATCATTTGAGCCAGAAGGGGCTGAACAGGTTGGGACACGAGTCCGCCAACACTGGAAGTGTGCGTTGCTCTTGGGCAAGTTCTGACTCAGAGCACGCCGTGGTACTGTAGCCATTTCTCAACATTGCCCGATCTCTCGCAAAACATTCGCCGCGGGGTCTGTGTGGCCTAAACGCGCTAATGGACCTGGCTATATTTCTCCCCGGCACGCGCACACCCTTCTCGTCTGCTGCCATCGCTAGTATTGAGCAGGTCGACCTAACTGCAGGAGTTGATTTCCCAGTCGTTTTCCCATCATTCCCACCGATCGGCGCAACTTGAACCAAAGGGCGGTACTATCCGGACTGTGCCAGTGGCGTTCCATACCTCTTTGCCTCGTTTTGGCTCCTTCCATCTATTTATGAACTAGTCCCCGCGCTTCTCGTGAGTGGATCTGTGGTTCAATTCATTGTGTCACGAAAGATGGGGCCGTCGTAGACGTTTGCCGGTTGAAATTGATGCATCACTGACGCATCGCAGAAGTCTCCAATCCCCTGTTCAACGCACCCGAGAAAGCCGAGAAAGGATAAATGTGACACGAACGGGACACACACGACACTGAATTTGTCGAAAACAAGTGAAGAATCGTTTAACCTTCTAGCGCTGATGGCAAAGCCCGCCGTCCCTTTCAGAATGACTTATCGGTTCTGGTGAGAGTTACATTTCCAGCCAAAACACGCCAGGGTACCCTCACTAACTCATACTGTAGAGTCTGTCAAGTATAGCTATATCTGGACAGACGCGGAGGAAGGGCAATCCGGTACCGAGTTGATGCCAACTCCTCGAATTTTGGCCCGGCTGATTCACGATTCACGTCCGGGCCACGTGGATGCTTGCTTCGAGGAATTGCGTCAGACGTTGTCTCGAAAGCGATGCAGTACATCGAAGCTGCTCGGCTACGGGGCCAGTGTTCGCTTGGGTGCGTCATAAATCATATCGCTCCCGAAGAAGCCCGAACGAACTCATTAATCTCGTCGAGTGGTTCCATGTAAGGACCCCTTACGCGATGATTTGTGGCACAATAAGTTAAGCACTCGAACGTCACCGGCTTTTGACTGGTGCCGGGGAACCGGGGGCCATCAGTGCTGACTGTGCTAGGTCGTGGAGCAAAGGAAGCGAAGGAGAAAGGAGAAGAAAGCGTCGGCGGCTCACGTTGAGCGCCGGTCCAGTATGGTTCAGGTGAGAGGCCCCACTAGAAGCTTCGCAGGGCAGGAACTGGCTCAGGTGACGAGGGTTCAGGGCTTAGTACCCAGTACTGTATCACTGGCGCCTGCGTGAGAGCACGCGCCGCCCGTATCTACACCATGCCTTGGAACGGCAACATCGTTTAGCAAGCTCACCACCAACCTGTGCGGGAATCCCCCTCCTCTTCCCTCCCCCCCCCTCCGAAGGCTGGTCCGTCAGGCTCCTCCCCCAGCCCACCCGCCCCCTCGGCAGGGAGCTCGGGCAAGCTGACCTCTGCCGTCCCCGCCCGCCCTGCGTACAAGGGCAAAACTTACCCGACCCCCCCTACTTGGAAGGAAGCCGAGATCATTAACTGGTCTCACGTTGCCTCGAAAGTAGAGATCGCCACGACCCTACGCAACATCTGCGGAAAGGTCCCGGAAGCGGAAGACCTCCTGCACCTTCACAGGGAATGGGACGGCCCCGCAGACAGCGTTGAACCCACCAAACTCGAATCGATTCAGTTTGCCTACGCGGTCAAATACGGATACCCACTCACAATCGCCGCCACGGTCGCCCGCATCTCCAAAGGTCGCAGCCCTGTGGAGGCGCACAAAGCCCTGGCACACTTCGAGGAGAACTACGGAAAGGTGGCGCCTGCTCGATACCTCAACACCCAACTTGACATCAACCAGTCCTTCCTCCTGCCCGGGGAGGTGCCCATCGTCCCGATCTCGGCGGAAGACGCTACGAAAAACCGTGCCAACGCAAAGGCCATGATCCTCGCCGCCATCGCCGTCAAGTCGGCTGAAGCGGCCATGAAAGGGAAGACCCTTCCACAGGTTCCCCCTCAAATCATTGAGTCCGCCCTGGACATGTACCACTCGGAGGGGCGCTACAACTACTTCTCCTTCACCGACGTCAGCGACATTTGGGAAACCATCGAGATCCAGCTCACACTCTTAAACGACGCCACCCTTGCTTATGCATAGTACAACCATTCTAAGTGTTAACATGCGGCGGCGAAATGAAGCAATGCACGCACTGTTAGAGCTCAACGATAACGATGACATATTATGCGTCCAGGAGCCCTGGTTCCACACCATCGGCACTGCACGCAAGGACAACAAACGGGAAGGCGTGGACGTGCTTGGTGGCGTGAAACACCAAGCATGGAACATGTTCTATCCTTACTACTCGGAGGAGAAGCGGGCCAAGGTAATGATTTATTCGCGTAAATATAGCAGGCTGGCCTCCAAAAGACGATTACACCCGGTCCATATTATCCCTAGACTAGACCTCATCTCACACCCCTCGCTAATGATAGTGGATGCTCGCATACATACCCATACCCTACGCATTATTAATTTCTATAACGACGTTGCTGACCCCTCAGCCCTACGCTCCCTACTGACCCTCGATTTAGATCCCACCGTCCCGACCATCCTGGTCGGTGACTTCAATCTCCACGGTCCGCATTGGTCGCCGAGGGGCTGGTCCCCCTCTCCGAGAGTTGCTGAGTTCGAGTCTTGGGCGATGGTCCAGACTCTTGAACTCGCCTCCACACCCGGCGTCACCACGCGAAGAGGAATCGAGGGCGAGCGCGAGAGCGTGTTGGACCTAGTCTGGCACAACCTCGCTGCAGCCGCAACCTCTTCCTTGTCCCCCCCCGACGTGGATTGGAGTGCCTCACTCGGCTCCGATCACGCTGGCATCCGGACCACCTGGGATATCCTGGGCACGCACCGAGGTGCCAAACAACAACGCCGCACCAACTTCGTCGTCGATTTCCTGGACGACAAGGAGGAACAGGCCTGGCGCGACGACATTGTCACCGCCCTCCCTCCCAGACACCCACTCACCACACCGCGGGAGATCGACTCATTCGCCCTCACCATACAGGAAGCCATAGCCAACGCATGCGACTCCCACATGGAAAAGAAGATCCCCTGCAAAGCACGCGGACACGACTGGTGGAATCAGGAATGCACAGAGGCTGCCGATGCACTCCGCGCCCTAACCCGGGGAGACAGTCCAGAACGCAGAGCGGCATGCCTGAACCTGAAACGAGTCACCAAAGCAGCAAAACGCAAACATTACGACAAACTGATCGAGTTCGGTCGGATATGGGACGTCGCCTCGTGGAGACACGGCCGGGCCCTCTCCGGCATCCCTGCACTACGAGACGCCAACGGACGGGTCCTCAACGAACAAGAAGACATTGCTGGAGCACTGGCCGCAAAATTCTTCGTAGCCAGGGACGCCCTCGGCGACATCTCGCCCAACCAGCCCGACGACCCGCCCCCCCTCCCCACGCGCCCCTTCTCTCCGGTTGTCATGAAGGAGGTTGACCCCCTCCTTCAGGACACGGGCACCAAAAGTGCTCCCGGAGAATCGGGCATCACGTGGACTATCCTCAAGCTGGCATGGAGCGCCGTGGGGGACCATCTCCTCCACCTCTACAATGCCTGCTTACAGCTCGGACATCACCCTTCCCCGTGGAAGAGCGCCATTGTCGTGGTCATCCCTAAGCCAGGGAAAGACGACTACCTCGCACCCAAAGCATACCGACCGATCTCCCTGATAGAATGCCTCAGCAAACTTCTGGAGAAGATCGTCGTGAGGCGCCTCCTCTTCGACGCCGACAAACACCAACTCCTCCCGACGACCCAATTCGGCACGAGGGCTTTCTCCTCGACCCTCGACGCCGGCCTGGCGCTCGTCCACGACATCCAGTGCGCCTTCCGCATCAAACGAAAATGCGCGGCCCTCCTTTTCGACATCAAGGGATTCTTCGACCACGTCCATCGGGAAAGGATGACGGCCACGCTCGCGAACCTCGGCTTCCCCGAGTCGATCGCAGCATGGGTCAACTCGTTCCTCCTGGACAGACGGGTCTCCCTCTCATTCAATGGTGTAACAGCAACGGAACGGGATCAGCCGATCGGGACCCCACAAGGGTCTCCCCTCTCGCCCATCCTATCCGCCCTCTACACCTCGACCCTCCTCAAACTCGCACCCCCCCACGTTAATTCCACGCTAGGCATGTACGTGGACGACGGAATCATCTTCGCACACAGGAAGACCTGGCCCGAAGTGGACGACATCCTTCGGGACAGATACCGTCAATGCGAAGATTGGTTACGCCGCTCCAACCTAGCGTGTGAGCCGGACAAGACTGAACTCATTTATTTTACCCCACCCTATACCCGTAAAAACCAACCCCTCCCCCCCACATCCTTACTATTACCAGACCCCACTAATCATACTTACTACCACGTCCCTTCGAAACCCACCATTCGTTACTTAGGCTTCTTTATTAACCAACGCCTAGATTGGGAGCCGCACGTGACCACGATGTGCAATCGTTCACGTGCCTCCCTCAAGGCTTTACAGCTCCTCGGCAACTCCCAGAGGGGGATATCCACGGCTAACTGGTGTCTACTGTTCAATGCAGTATGCATGCCGGTTTTGTCTTACGGATGCCAACTCTGGATGACATCAAGAAAGAAGATCGGACTGCTCAAAAAAGTCCAATTGGTAATCAACGAAGGGGTGCGCGTGGTGTCCGGTTCTTTCAAATCGGCACCGCGCGGACCCCTCCACGAATTTCTCCGCATCCTGCCCGCAAGGCACTACTTCGAGAAACTGACCTCCACTTCCGCTACCAGGCTGTTCCGCGTCCCCCGGACGTCCCAGCTCCTCGCCCGCCTAGGGGAGGACTGGACACCTTCGGTCCAGAGCGGCCCACACTCCAGTAATGGAGGGGTGGTGTGCAACAGAGCACTTTACGTCCGGTCTGGAGGACACAACCAGCGCCCCACTGCCTTGGAGGCTCTGGGCGCGCGAGTAGACCCCATGCTCACAGAACGCGTCGACGTCACGGCCGTCGCCCCCTGGGAGGTCCACAACTGGGAGGCGCACGTATCCGTTGAAGGGCGAGCGGACCCCAAGGAACGGAACTCTCTTGTCAACAGGCTTTACGCCTCGAGACAGGAGGAAAGTACGTTGCTCATCCGTGTAGCCGGTCTGGTTACAAACCGCAACCGGCCGGACACCTTAGACGTAGGCGGTGCGGCCATTTCCATATGGCAGGGAGAGTTGGAGCCACGTGCACGGACGTGGACTCTCGGTACAGGGGTGGAGTCCCATGATGTCCACCTCTTCGGCATTTCCAAAGCCGCCGAGATTATATCAGCTGAGTTCTCACGTGCACCACCCACACATATATACATCTTCTCATGTGATGAGGCCGCCGTTCGGTCCATCACCAATACCCGTACCCTATCCCATCAGACTGACTCGTTACGTTTCCACAAGGCGCTAACAGCCTTTTACTCTTCACACAGGGACACGAGGATTCATCTCGTGTGGTCCAAGGAACACAGGAAGAGAGCTGCGGATTCTCAAGCCCGGCTAGCTGCCCGCGATGCCTGTACCCATGCCCCGTCCGCCACCCTACGACGCGTACAATCCCCCGCGTTCGTTAAGAAACTTGCCCGCGCCGCCGCCTTCCAGGCCTGGTGCCGCGAATGGCTCATCACACAATCCTTACCCACCAACCGCATCCCCCAGGCCTACGGGCACTCCATCGACTACCACCACACCCCTGATGGACGTAACCACCCCCTATGGTCGGCTGCCATACCCCCCAAAAAGCCCAGTGGAGATCACGTCCCCATCACGAGACGAACCCACTGCACCGCCTATCAACTCGCCACCCTCCACGCCTTCACCTCCGACTACACCAAACGACACCGGCCGGACCTCCCCCCCGAGGCCGCACATTGTCCGTGCGGCTTCCGGGACCGGTCCTTCCTCCACCTCGTGTACGACTGCCCTCGCTTCCACTACCAACGAGAGGCCCTCTTTTCGTCACGAGCCAACCTTTCCTTCACCCCGGCGGACATCACCCCGCCGATCGACCTTTTTACGGACAGGGATGGGGAACTGCCTTACGCGTTCTGCCTATTCCTTCAACAGACTGGCGCAGCTTCAAGACCGGAGGCTGGGGCGCAACCCCCGGCTGACCACGGATGAAGCAGCTCTCGACCGCAGTTCCGGAAGACCCGGTTTACACACCGCCCGCGTGAGTCTTTCTTCCCATGACCCACTACCTCGTTTCAAACCGATCGCACGTTCCTTACGATTACCCTCCTTCGAATTTGACTGGCTACCTTGGAAGGTGCCCCTGCACGTTACCTTACGTTCATTACCCTTGACCCTGACTGCACGTGAGACCTCTTACGTTTACATGCGCTCCATAAATTTCACTCTCTTTATAGAGGTGAAGACCGTTCTTGTACTTTGTACTGCTGCGGAATAAACATGGTCCAAAAAAAAAAAAAAAAAAAAAAAAAAAAACCTGTGCGGGAATATCTCTGGCCGTGCCATACGACAACTCTGCAAAGCCTTGGCAACTATACTTATTTACTATGCCTAGTTCGTACTGTCAGTGTAAGGGGGGCACTTTACATACGCATTTCTATTGTTACAGTAGTTCACGCTAGTACGACCGCCGACCGGTCTTAGTCTCTGGTTTGCACCCGGAATACAAATGGGTTTAGAAAACAAAAAACCAAGCGCCCGCAATGCTAGTTGTGTTTGACCTTTCCATCAGCGTCCGCGGCCCTTGGGACGGTGAAGCGAGGACGGCCGCCAGAGGAGCACAAAATCAGTCGATGAACACGTGAGAACTTGATTCCTAAACGGGGGAGCAGCCGTCAAGGAGCCTTGGGTGGGCTCGCTCATCTTCCTCCACCACCAACAGTCACGTGGGCATCCATCATACTGTAGTAAGTTAGGTTACCTCCTCGCTGTCTTAGATTCGGGTTGGAACGGGCGCCACGCCTAGCTGTTCCTAGGAAAGTACAGGGACCCCTTCCATGGTGCGTGTCCCATGCAGTCGTGCCGCCCGTGTCACTCGGGCTCTGCAGCCCAGATGAGAGAGCGCTGGGCACAGATGTCACCGGGACAGGTCAACTGCCTGACCAGCTTCTTCTACCTGTCCCAATACCGCAAGAACCATGAAGAACAGAAGGCCACATGGATTCGCTTTCGAGAAGAGGGGAGCAGAATGGGGTGTTCCGAATCCACGAGTTCGCGATGAAAAGATAGACAAAGTTGGGGTTTAGCGTGCGTTCACACCCTCAGCGTCATCCTTGATGTTCTCGATCTTGTCTTCTTTGGGGCTCTAGGGCCGGATTGTGCGATGCTATTCGAAGGAGCTCCCCGAATGTGACAAGGACCCAAAGGGCGACCCTTGCTAATTCAATATGGGCCAAATTTAAACGCGCGCCGGCGGAAGCTAGCGCTGAGACGTTGATCAGCTCGAACCGGTCCTTGACGCGCGAGGAACGTATATGCGCAGCACGCCCACGGTGCCTCGACGTGGCGCCAGCTGGCCACGAGAACACGGTAATTCGGTGCTAGCACAATGCCGTGTGGGCGGGATCGTCCGGCCGTCCAAAGACGCGCTCAGGCTGTGCGCGGGCGCCCTCTATCTAGGCTGCAATAGCCCCGCGATGGTGCCATCCGGAGAGATGTTCCCAGCGCGGCCAATGGGAGTGGAAGGCACAGTTGGTGCAACTATGGCACCATCCTGCGCGAAGAGAAGAGAATAAGTCGATACAGCACCTTTTTTTCATGAGACGAGGCGCCATCACCGACCGATCTGGCGTCTGCGTCTGCATCCAGTTGCGCCATCATCCAGCATCTTGGCGCGGACCACCCCTGTCGCCGACAACTGTGGCGCGTAACTTATGGCTATTCTGTTTCCAATTCGGCTGGCTGCTATGGATCGGCGCTAGCCGTCCGTTCCTAAATTGTGCAAGTAGTTTTTCGAGTTCGGTTGGCCGAGCGGACGCACGGATCGGTGCGTGTGGTGGCTCGAAATTTTTTTTATGAAAGCAGAGGTAAGAAATGGCCGTGAACACGATATTCGTGACATGGGGCACACTGCAGCGAACGACACAGAAATGAAAAGAAAAGTGCAGGAGGCATGCCAAAAGTGATACGCGCGCAAAGCGGGCTTCAAGTTGATAGAAGTAGAAGATACTCATCAGAGGTTGGTTGATACGCCTTGTTCGGCTTTCACGGTCTATCTCGGGTTCTATGGCCCGATTGCGTTTAGTAAAATGTTCCATTCACCTGAGACGCGAACGCTGTTCAGTGGATTTGAGGCAGCTTTTCTGCATATGTGGGGGACCGGCGGGGGGAAAGACGTAGAGTCAGTGGTCACCGGTCACTCGGTCACTTCCAACTACGAAAATATGGCGTGAATATCTAGGTACATGAAGGCACCCACTCCCAAGTCCCGTTTTATTTCTTTATCTGAGGAGAGGGGGCCTGCCTACGTACTCCTTACTTACTGTATCGTTTTTCTTATCGCGAAGCATGGATGACGGAAGCCTGCGTGCCCACCCTGGGAGATACGCGAACCTTCTCGGACGTCATTGCCTGCCTGCATGAGGAAGCCTACGTATTACGCGAAAGGAATGGAGCGAATCGCCTATTTCCCACTTATCTCGCTGATGCATTCGTAGTTAAGGATCGCTTATTGGGTCGTTCGCCGAATGTCGCGAACCTTTCGCAATAGAGAGATCACCGGCCAGACCAGCGACTGCACATGCCTAGATGGCGCGTTGTTTTTTTTCATTACTTGAGCGCCCGCCAGCGGCGGGGCCTCCTTGACCTAATGCTGCTGAACATGCGTGTGTGTCCGGAAGTGATGGATGATGGGCTGGTGATGAACGTGGGTCAGAGATACACCGTTGGCGTCAGGTCAGAGAACCGTGGGTACTACCCCAGCGGTCAGCCCGTCAAATTGATCAACGACGCCCAGCCGTTGGGAATTCCCCACAGCCAGGCCGAAGTGCGTTGGACTCGCATTTTCATGAGCAAACCTCACGAACCCATCGCTTATCTTGACTGGAGGCCCATCTAGGACAACCCAGGTATGTATAGACTCGGAGCATATCGGTACAAATAAATGCAAAACAGGACGTCGATCCTCCGGGCGAGATCCAATCGCGGTCGATCGGTTGTATAGACACCTAAGGGGCATGTGGACCGACGAATTTTCAACGGGAGAAAAGGAAGGAGGGTTCCAAAAGAAGGGAGTGAGAAAAACTTGAAATAGCGAAGAACTTCATCACAGCGCAGATAGAGAAGTACGTGGGCTAGGGCGCGTGGCAGCCTGCAGACACTGAAAAGAGGGTGCTGCTCTTTATGACCAGGCACGTTCGCACGAGGGTATGACCGAACGGCGTCATACGTCGGTGGCAAGCAAGCACGAGGGCGCGTGGTGAGAGCGATAAGAAATGAAAGCCGAGAAGAGAAGGACAGGCCCGTGAAAGCAGCTGGCTGTCGGAATCCGGAGGACCGTGGTTTGTTCTCGCGCTCGCACTTATGCAAATACATGAACTTTGTATCGTTTGGCTCAGGCATTCAGATTCGGGAACGAGGACAGAACGGCAAGCGATGTGCTGTGACGACGGATTACGACGTAAGATCCTCAGTACGAGACGCCATCGCATCGAAGCCCCATAAAGATTGCGAGCTTTCCGGACAGGATTGGATTTCGGAGGGTCGGGAAGGATAGGGAGCAGGTTTGCATTTTATTCTGCCAGTGTTTGGGAAAGGGCTTGCTGGCTAGAGAGATAGGAGGAAGACGAGCTGGGTTGGAATACGTACAGTGGTGAGTCATCAGATAAGGCGGAGAGGACCACGGCGAGCAAAGATAATGACGGCAACCAAAGAAATTCAAGACGACGAAAAAAAAAAATAACGCCAACTTCGTCATCGAAGCAAAGAGAAAACCGAACTTTAGATTAAGATAAGCGATGAGCTGGCCGCCGCAAAACCGAACCATTTCGGATCTGATCTTCGGACGAACGGACGATTCATCTTGCCTATATAAAGACACTCTTCCGCTCCCCCCAAAAGTCCCTTCATACCTTGCCTTCAGAGTGTCTCACTTTCATCCCTGATTAAACACGCACCTTTGTTAATGTGCAGACGCATAGCGTGCGTTTTCTGCCCGTTCCCTACGCGTCCGAACACTCATTTCACGCCCTTGCTTAGTGAAGGAACGCGATGGTCCCGTTGTGGAGTTCGTCTCCTTCTCCTTTGTGCTCTCCCCCCTCATGATCATCTTTTCCTTTCCTCTTCCACTAGCATTTTCAACGTCACTTAGTTGTCGCCATCATGGACTGCAACTCGAGTAAATGCGAATACAGCATCTTTCATCAAAAGGGATGCCGCGATCCCGGATGCTTAAAGGTCCGCAGTTCCTTCTCCCCTCTTCTTTCGACTTGTGCGCGCGTACCAACAAATCCTTGCACAGCACTATGGCCCCGAAGTACAAAAAGTGGTCGATACGGTCGACAATGACTGCTTTGCGTGTCGCGCCGCAGCAGCCAGGTCCCCTCCACGTTGATTCCCTTGTCATGGTTTCACGTCTCCCACGCACACACGACATGGCCTCTTCCTGAACATACAAGCATGAGCAATACCCCCTTCATCATCGGACCACCACATGACCTCGATGTGCTTCTCACTCCATCACACGGCGCTATCTTCCGCTGCCTTGCTGTCCACCTGGTTTGTTCCTGTCGCGTCGTCACAATTGTATACCCAATGTTCGCACAACACTTCCTCGCACGTGTATCCACCCTGTCCTCGCGCTACTGTACTACTATCCTGTCTGCTTTGCAGCTATATATAATGACCTGTCGACGTCCACGTCTCGCACCTGCGTTGCAGCAACTTTCTTCTTCCACCACAATATCTCTCATACCTCTCCACTCGTCATGTCCACGTCTTTTAGCTGTATCGAAAGACACCAAAAAAAAATAAAATACACGCCGAGCGTGTTTCCGCCTACCCAGGGCCGAGCCTGAAAGGCCTGAACTTCCCAACCCAGTCCCAATCCATCAAATAGTGCTCTATCCCACGCGTGCGCGCAGATTTCTCGTTCATAGGCTCATCCTCAATCCGCCAAAAAGCTGATCGTCATCATCCCTCTCTGTTCCGTGCCTTCTTTTCCATCTCCGAGGATGTTTCTCCGTTTACGCCCCACCTGTCTCCCCTGACGCCCAGCTTGGTTACGCTGGCCCGACAGCGCGGCCAGTCCTGTGCATCAGTTCACGTGAACGTGAAATGGAGTGACGTTTTGGTTCTTCTCACACAGGGACCGCACGTGCGCCAAATACAACTACAACTGTCCTGCATCGACGCCTTTTCTCCCCCTCGTCTCACCTCGCTTCAATCGCTCATAGAATCAGAATATTGCGTTTGAGCAGAAGAATCACGCACGAGGATGTGGCCATCCGTTTTTGCACTGAGTTATATGGTTGGCATCGAGACGCACGCTTGTCATTTGTCCCTGGCACCATCAAATTCGTGCCCCGTCCCAGGCACACTTTTTCTCTCTGTTCCTCTCCCAAGGTTTTGTTTTGATATCGGCCAAAACACACTTGCTGAGCCCTTTGTCGCTGCTTCCGATAAATTTACATTACGAAATAATAATGTGGCGGTCGGTCGTGGCATCCTAACGCTTCGCAATATTACTGCAATTCAGTATAATGATTCGCGATGATGGCTGTGGTGGGCTTGGTAGCCGTGTCGCGTCCCTTTTGTCCCATGCGATCGCATGACCTTCCACGAATGGGGCACATGACCACGTTGTTTTGGCTGCAAGCCCCACCTTCTAAAAAGAACGTCCCATTCGACCGTGACATCGCTGGTACTAACTAGCTTCAAGTGGGGAGGCTACGTACGCGTGCGTTGTTCTGAAGAGCGTTAGACCCTGGGCATGGTCCTACAAACGTACTGTCTGTTCCGGGTCTAGTGCGGAGCATCCCGACGTCGTGACTGCGCCTGCTTCGTGAGCGAGAGTGCTGCGGCCCACACAAGGACCGGAACAACCCGTAGAGATAGGCTTTTACTCAATTTTATGTGGGGGGAAAGGGACGGGCAACAGGGGCAAACTGTCTTTCACGAGGGTTCGCGCTCGTGTTGAGTGACATTGTGTGGGGAAAACCCAACCTTGAACCTCGTGACTAATGGAGCCTCCATTCTTTGGGGCCCCGCAGACTATAAACAACAATAGAGTTGACGTGGTTGAAAAATGACCACAGCGCCGGGGAACTGTACAGCCCAAGGCCCCCCCTTGACGTTAACAACTTGGAAGGGGTACACGTGCACAAGTCTAAACGTGCGCGACTGTGAACCATGTGTCGCCAAGCCAAAGAACGAAAACCGAGTTTCTTCCCGACCGACGAACAACGAAAGAGAGGTGAAAATTGGGGACGGGAGGGGATCGACTTGTGCGATGCCCATGATATCCGCAACCCACTTAACCTTAACCGACTTTTTAAACATTCCTTCCGTCACCGGTGGTGATACGGACAAGTTTGGAATGATAGGGAAACCAATACAGTATTCCGAGGACCAAGGACCCCGAGGGTGGGGAGGCTGGTCGGCCCGATAGATGCAAGCTTGGTTGCAAGCGAAGTGGAGCGGGGCCATGCTCACTAGTACTAGAATGGGGTTGACTCGGTTGAGTGATCATGAGTGTCCGCGGAATACGATTGCGATCTCAAAAAACAAGACTCGGAGTGGAGGCCCGTGACCTCCCGCTCACGGCGGGGATGAGGCTATACTTATCGGTACCTATGGGGAGACGAGGGGAATACAACCGAGGCGATATTAATATTAATTGGGACAAGCGGAGAGAGGAAACGGCGCCGGGCTTGCCCAGCGAAGTTCCCACTGGGACCCACCGGGATGGCCTGAAGCAACCCCACACGTTTCTGGGAAGCGCGACAACAGCGCCAGTGTCCCATTCCTTGTCCCCTAGCACCCCATAAAGTCGCGCCTGGAGGAAAGATCTGGGTCATGGCCGAAGTGGGGGTGGCACGCGTGCGGAGGTTGATGATTAGCAAAAGTTGCCTCAGGCTGAAAATGCACGATATCAACAATTTGATGAGTAGTACCTGACATCGTAATCAGTCGTCGGATGAAGAATAAGGGGCTTGATTACTGTAGGGAGTTGCGAGAACCACTGTGAGAACCCACATGACGAAACAGCCACGGGCCAATCTACCTGATAGTTCAAGTTCAGCAGAGCTACAACAGTTCCTCGGGAGTCGGGACTGTATTTGCTGGGGGATGCAAAGCAAATCGAGTTCAGGGTTGACTCAAGCTCAGGGTTCCCAACAGTTGGGATTGAGCCCGGAACGTTGCCGGACGGACAACCCGAGGCCAGACCGATAACTGGATAATAACCAGAATCTGCGGAGATAGGACTCATAGGAGCAATACGCCCTACTCCAAACTCTCACATACTCGCTCTTCTCACAAACATAAGCTGCCGGCTTCACTAAATCATAACAGTTCCTCAGTGCGGTCTATAATCTACGACATCGAACCATCCATATTTAACTGAAAGGGTATTGTTCCGCGGGCCATCAAGCCGTGGGAAAGTTTTTTGAGACGAATAGACAAGTTCTTTACTGCGGTCTATAATCTACGACATCAAACCATCTAGTATTTAAATGAAAGGGTATTGTTCCGCAGGCCATCAGTGTGAGTCTAAGCTATGGAAAAAATAATAATCAAGTAGACTTGCAAGTAGAGACGAATAGAAAGAGAATGACAGACTGCTTGGACAGACTCGGAAGTCGGAACACGTGACCGCATCAAGCGCATTGAACCGCATTGCGCTAATAGTTTCTAGACCGGTGACCATCTGTATATGAAGGGTAAGCATATACAGGCTGGTCACGAGCCTAGGCAATGGGGTCCTTCCCTCGTGCTCAGTATCTATGCCCGCGGCATGCTTTAACAGACTTGATAGTTCAGATGCAACGGCCCGGTGTCCTGGGTTCAGCGATGTGTCATGACTACTTGATGACTACGATCAAAGGTTCGCGGGAATTTTTCAAAAGAAAAACGATGTCGTCATGTAGCACTCTCCAGGCCACGGGGGTGGCGTTGGAACTGGATGTACTACTAGTATAATGTCAGTGAGACTGGAGGTTACTCGGTTGTTTCTAGTCACGGAATTCTGACATCGCCGCGCTCGCCGAGTTTAGCTCCGAGCCTCGGATACCCGAACGTATCATATATAATTGAACTTACTCTGCTTCCCAACCGTGCTGTCAGTGTTCTAGCTAGCTGGGCGTCCATCTTCACTTGAAGCAGTCGCTCACGTACCGCAGACTACTACGCCATTTCGCTGACCAACAGTAATCATGTTCTTCCACCCTCTCTCGGTGCTCTCGGTGCTCGCTTCCGGCATTCTTGACTGCCTCGCAGCGACACCCATCGAACCCCGTTGGGACGACGTACGCACGAAACACGCGTGGGGTGCCGTCCCAGAGCATTGGGAGACTCTAGGCCACCCAGCCGCCGGCACAACCATCGACCTCCACATTGCACTCGAGCCTCAACGCAAGAATGCAGTGCTTGACGCACTGTATGAGGTCAGCTCTCCCAGGAGTCCAAAGTACGTTTTCTCTACCACTTCTCTGTGTACCCGTTCACCGACCTGCCCCGCTGCCCCGTCGCAGATACGGCGCGCACCTATCCAGGGAACAGCTTGTTGATATCGTAGCGCCACATCCAGACACACTCACACTTATCAAGTCCTGGCTTAAACACCACGGTATCCATCCATCCTCCGTCTCGCAGTCACACGGCGGTGGCTGGCTGACGGTCGCCGACGTGCCGGTGTCCCGAGCCAACAATATCCTCAGCGCATCGTACCAGCTGTACCGGCACGCCAAGACGAATGAAACGGTGGTCCGTACGATTAGTTACGGGCTCCCCGTGGAGCTGCACTCACACGTAAGAACTGTCGCGCCGACAACATACTTCAGCTCTGCACATATGCTGCGGCATACTTCGCGTTTGCGCCGCCGGGCCGGGACGCTCGGGAGGGGGCTGCCACGCAGAGACGACATCGAGCCCGTAACACCGACATTCCTGCGTTGGTTATACAACACGCTGGGATACGTACCTGCCGCAACAGACCGGAACAAGCTCGGTATTACAGGGCTCATCGGAGATTCCCCGAGTCCACATGACCTGAAACGATTCATGACCGAATTTCGCACTGAAGGGGCAGACACTGCGACCTTCGACGTCGTCCTGATCAACGGTGGTAGGTACGACCAGAACACTCCCAGTGTGGAGGGGAACCTCGACATCCAGTACGCGGACGCGATGGCATTCCCGACCCCTCTCACCTACTACAGTACTGGCGGCGGGTCGGGCCCGGACCCGTACCTCAGCTGGCTCAACTTCATGCTCAGCATGGAGGACAATGAACTCCCGCGGACGATCAGCACGTCATACGGCGGTCATGAGGAGGCCATCCCGCTGGACTTCGCGGAGAGCGCTTGCGAGCTGTTTGCACAGCTCGGCGTGCGTGGTGTCAGCGTCCTTTTCTCAACTGGCGACTTTGGGGTTGGTAAAGACTGCACCAACCGCTCCGGCAATATCCGATTCCGCGTCATGTTCCCTGCATCCTGTATGTGCGGCATCTTTTGTCTGCTTGCAAACAGTGGACAAGCATGACAAATCGCTCATGACACGAACACATTTTGGCAGGTCCTTGGGTCACTAGCGTCGGTGGCACGATGGGTTACCCCGAGGTTGCAGCGAGCTTATCCGGCGGCGGGTTCTCGAATTATTTTTTGCGTCCGGCATACCAGGACGGCGCCGTGCCCACCTACCTTGAGCACCTGGGCCGTCAGTATGACGGTCTGTACAAGTGGGTTCTCTCCAGTGACATGACGAGAGGTATTCTTACGTCGTAATTTGTGCAGCGCGAATGGTCGCGGCATACCTGACATCTCCGCACAAGCTTACAGGTGTGCGTTTGTCCACCGCAATGATGTCTACGCCATAGACGGAACGAGTTGCGCGGCGCCCGTGCGTCTCCCCCTCCCCGTCTCAGTACCGTCCGCCGTCACATGGCTAACTCCAAACGTACAGATCGCAGCAGGTATTGTCTCGCTGCTGAACGACTACCGGCTTTCGAGGGGCAAGACTCCGCTCGGGTTCCTGAATTACTGGCTGTATGACTACGGCATCGCAGACCTAGGCCTGAATGACATTACCTCTGGCTCGAATCCGGGCTGCAACACTGATGGATTCTCTGCTAGCGCTGGATGGGATCCTGTGCGTCCTGGCAGAGTTGTGTTTCTTGAGATATTGGCTAACTCTGGGTTCCATAGGTCACGGGTCTCGGGACGCTGGACTTTGCCGAGCTGCAAAAAATGCTTGATGAGTTGTAGTGTTTACGAGTCCTAAGCACAACAACCAACAAACCTGCGATGCATACTGACCAACACGAGTCTTCAGGCTTCAAGCTCCTTCCTATCCGGATCTGGGGCCTGCTCACGTCTCACTTACATCTTACAGCAGGTTCCGTCTTGAGTTCCATATCCGAGTCGCTAGGTGTCATTTTGAGTACACAAGCAGAGTTCCAATAATCAGAGTGGAAGCCAAATTATTTTGGTGGTAGTACAAAGCCCCGGCGTGAATTGCCAGAGCCCAGTGCAGGCATTCGAGCATAATTGGTAACTACTCCGAGTCATATTGTCATGTCATACATATAATGTGCAACCACAGGACCATGTGCGTACTCTGTGTTCTCCAGAATTTTTAAAAATCGGACGTGTGTAGACTGTGCTATTAGGGAACGATGTGGGGTTAAGGCGAATGCAAGAAGTGGACGGCGTCAAGCCGGGTGTGGGAGCCATCAAGAGTGTCACCTTGAACTCGGTTAAGCGTTCGAAGGTAACTGAGGCGTGCAGATCGTTTTGCTGGGTACCGTGGCTGCCAATGTAGGAAGAGGGAGAAGATTGTGAGGCAGAATTCGTGATGAGTGTATCAGTGTCATGGTGTGGGACCTCAGGGTGTTTGCTTGGGAGGTACCGGTGTTCCCGGAATAGCTCACTGTATCTCGGCGTAAACTCGAAGTCGCCACAATATGGGCACACGACTCGGTATGCATGCCAAACTACGAAGTGTTTTTTGAGTTCTTCCTGCGTTGTGAAACTAGTAGCACCGCAGATCTTACACGAGCATTCTCGTGCATATACCTGTACGCAATCACTGGAGTGCCGTCTGGTTTTGGTGAACGACTCTACAGCCTCCGACAATGACCAGTGCATCGGCCCAAGGTCAAATACGCGACGAGTGCGCAGTGCAGGGAACACACTTGGGTGCTCCCCGTCGGTTATCCCCAAAGCACAGAAGATATCTGTCACGAGTCTGCCATCTACATAGTAAGAGTCCATTTTACCACCGGATGAGTGGATAAGCTACAGCCATTCCGCGTCGCACGGGATACTCGACGGTTATCCGCATCGATACCTAAATCTTCCACACGGGATAGAACAAGGGAAAGATGGTCCACAAATTTGAGCAATGGAGGACAATTGCCAGTCCAACTGCGTGCATGATATTTGCAATGCAAGCCGTGAATGAACGTTTGGCTGGGTAACTGAGATTGAAATGGCATGCTCAGAGGTTTGAACGTCTGCTCGTTTAAATGACGCCTGCATTTCTTCCGCTCGATGAATCGGCCAAGCTCCGAAGTGTCCATCGTGGGCTGGCTAAATAATGTGATATCAATATCCCCGAGACGAGGCGCGTCGATTCTAGCGACGAGGCTGTCCAAGTACTTTCTAGTTCCTCGATACTCGAGGCATGTGAGAGCAGGGAGGACATCCCGTTCACCTGCAGCCTGACTCACTGGTTGTGAAGGTAAGCTAAGATAGTTTCGGTGGCGGGGGAAGGAAAGCAAATGGAGCGAAAGTGATTGAAGTTGGGTCGTCCCGGACAAGGCACTAACGAATGCATCTGGGGGAAAATGCCCAACTTGAGGAATTTCATGGAGCTGAAGATCTACGAGACCCGTAGAATGAGAAATACGCTGAGGGAATGGCGGCACTGGTCAAGTGTAGAGTACGGAGGCGTGACCCCCACCGAAAAGCGCTGGGCAGGGTCGGCCGCACGTTATCACAGAAGAACGACTCGGAGGTCTTCTAGTTCAGAAATTGTCCTCTCGATTGGGGATAACGTTTCCCGGATCGAGCTTGTAACGGTGAGCCTGATAGAACTGACACGACCAGACTGCTTCAGTGCAGTCACGACATCGTCCTCGTCCTCGGGAGCGGGCAGATCGAGCGCCGGACGTCCCCCGTACTGCACGACGATAGGCAAGGTGGACCAACAATCTAAGGTCTTCAGTACAGGCGTTCCGTGCGTACAGAGCAGTCGAAGGTGTAGAGCCCGTTGGAACGTAAATACGATATGTCTCCAGTTGCGGCATATATGAAGCAGCCTGCCAGTGGGCCAAAATTGTGGAGAAGCATCCAGATAATAGCCTAGTAACGAAATACTTTCAGAAGGATTTCGTCAAAAAGCATCCCGATCGTCACTGGCACTTGTTGGGAAAAGGAACGCATGAGTGAGCGCGCAGGCACTGCACGGAATATGTACCCCGGGTACAGTACCCGGCACGGACATTGCACGGACACGTCTATTGGGGATCTGCGACATGTGCTGTCTGTCACCTCCTGCAGTGGAGCATTGAAGGCGCTTAATCACTTACTTCGGAGAACGCATGAATGAGGGGTGAATCAATGCGGCAGCTATAGGCGGCGTATCTTATTTAGAATACGCCGACCTTATATCTAATCAGCTCATCGCCGTGACTCCTCGTTAGTTTACTGTATGTTGGACCTAGAGCCCACAACAGCATCTGCGGGACACCTCGCACGTCGCGCTCACACTGCCATTTGGCTGTGCCAGTGCTATGCGCCTCAAGATGCGCCTGTGGTGAGGTGATGACAGGAAATGCTCACGGGCCATGAACGTATGAACGTTGCGTGCACCGCCATCTTACAGTAGGTTCGAGCCCTTCCCCTGAAGCCGAGCGCGCAGCCTCTCCTCGCGGATTTCGGCAGCATTCTAGATCCGCTTCCTCATCACTCGGCCCGTCCTGCAACGAGTCCGACCCCATGACTACTCTCCTGACGGTCAAGGGTCCATGCAGAGTCAGATAGAAGGAAACTTGCCAGTGAGTTACGAATCCCAAGTCCACCACGGTCCCCGCCGGTTGGCAGTTGCTCTTCCGAGCCACCACTCCTTCAACGCCAGCGCCAACCCAAATCGGCAATCACATTGACCTGACCTCTCTTTGCGAGTCGCTTTCTTAGCTCTTACGAATGGGATTCCGTGCTGAGCTGGATAGAGGGTGAGGGAAGGATGGAGAGGCGCAGCACGGGGTAGATGGGGCCGCCGGCGAGACGGCGATCTCTGACAGGTTATATTTCTCAGAACAAACGGGGAGGTGGTTACGAATAGGTATTAAGTATGCGGTACGAGAGGAAGAGAAAAGATAAAGAGAGATTGGGTGAAAGCGCGAAGCGCTTCTCGATCGAAAATGAGAGTACTTGTGGCCGAGGCGAGGTCGCGACGGGTGGGCGGCACCCTCCCGGAGCGACTGGATGAGCGTCGGTGTACACAGAGGACCTTATCATTGATCCATTTTTAGAAGGGTGCGGTGGGCGGGTTAAAACGAAAGTAATATCGGTTTTACAGACCGGTTGACAAGTAGGGCGGGCAGGTGGCGGCACGCAAGGGAGGAATCTCAGTAAAAACGAGAAAGTCGGAATGAGTCAGCAGCGGTCCGGATGTGGTCAACCAGGGTCAATTCAGGTCAAGCCGAGTCCGCCAGCAGTCAGAAATTTTGCATAAGTCCGGCCAAGCCGGACGAGAGTCATTTGGTAGTCGTTTACAGTCAGGTTAGAATATAGGGATACGAGATAGTCGAAATCGCACTTTTTTTTTACATAATGGAGCTCAGTTCCGGTCTATGGTGCGCTTTCCAAAAAAAATAGTAATACGGTCTACGACTATATCAAGGATTACAACTCGGTGTATCTATATTTACTGTAATATCATTTGGGAAGCAAATCAATTCCAGTGCGGACTACGGTTCCATCTAAATAAAAAAAGCCTGCCAACATCCAAATCAACGCAACGCAACCCTTTTTTTTTGGTGTAACTACCCCACCACAAGCACCGACCTGCGCGAGCACCTCGACTTGTCTCTGCTCGTTTAATTCGAGCAGCTCTGAGACGCCCTTGAAGTGGCCGCGATTAGTGAGAGAGTGGACCTCGAGTTGGGAAAGGGAATGATGGGGAGTGCGGTCGACCGGCGGTGTAAGGATGCCTTGGCGCTAAGCCCGAAATCGTTGGTTTTCGGTCTTTTCGGTCTTGGTCTGGCTTGCGTTCCCACGGCGTCGCACCCGCAACGCGAGGCCCTCGCTATCGATTTCACACCCTATCGCCTCCTGTCCTCCATACACACACTCCTACCCTCTCTACCACTCTCACCTGAGACCCCCTCGAAAATGGACCCCGACGCCGATCGGCTTCCAAATGGCCCAGCAGCGCCAGCACCACGCCTTGTGCTGTCTTTGGACATCGGCACCACCATCTCGCATCGCCCACATTACCTATCCCTCTGAAGATGTCAAATTCGCTCCACCCGTTCTCACTACCTCAACCATGCCGCTCCTTGTCTCAGCACAGGCGCAGGCCGATCACGTACCTTACTGTTTCGTCTCTGTCCCGATCGTCACCGCGCCCTTCATATGCCACCCCTCAGATCTCTTACCCCTACTTACTTGGCCCTGACGTAGTTAGAGTCTCGTTTGTATTTAAATTACTTATTCTGTTGAATACATCAGCGCTCACCACTTTCCCCCTCCAACTCCGCGTACTTATCCCGGAAGTCTGGCCTTACCGCGGGGGCTCGAAGGATTGTTCACAAGTCATCTTGTCTCCCATCGCATCGTCTCACTCTCGGGTCAATTCCCTGGGTGATTTTTCTGTTTACCGTTCCTAACCCCTGCGCGGAATCCACTCCGCTTCGAATTCACATGGACTCGGGTCCGTACAGCGGATGGAGAAATTCTCACAGGTACGAAGGTAGCGCATCGCGAAGTCAGATGTATGGGGGTGGATGGACAGATTGTGCAACGCTCGATAGAAGCGTTATGCCAAGACATGCATGATGTTGAATAGAGGCTCGGCGTAAGCTCACATCATCATCGACGTCGCTGCAGCTGCCGGGGGTTCGTTGTGGTTGGGGTCGCATGTCCCAGTAGTAGCAGCGTTCAAGAATACATCCTGAGGCGCCTCTGAACGGCCAAGTCGGGATCGTCATGGCCAGGAGCGTGCGCGGGCGAGTCGACATCGTGGACCCACGCAACTTGTAGCCTGCATTGTCAGGTTGCAAGCGGCTGTGAGCTGTATCGTCATCGCCATGCCAGTGTTTGAGGTGTGCGCAGCGTGGTCATCATTTTCGGGTTTGCGCCGGTCGAGGTGGTGCATAATCAGGATCACACATGAGATTGAGTCATCGTGTTTGGGGCACATCGCAGGTCCGGCGCACTGGCAGTAGCGTCATCATTGTCTACATAGCGTGCATCAGTGCACTGCCGTGAAGTACCACCACACCAAGCAGGCATCAAGTGTGACCAAGACTGTCTAGAGGACAGTTGAATACATCTAGATGACAGCGCCGGGAGATGGCCTCAGGACGGCAGCAACACTTGGTTCGCAAAGCTAGCCAGTGCCCAGCTCGACTTAGCGAGAAAACGAGAGTGAGAAACCGAAAAGTGGCACATGCGAATTTGAGGCGGAGTTCCAAATTACGATGAACGCGTTCAACCGTCTCTCTCATGTTCGTTCGTCTCCCCTCTTGTCCCCACTGCTGTCTTCTGCTTGACCCGGAATTTGATGCGTTGTTTCAATCCCGAAGTTCACCATAACACAAGGCCGCGATGTCATCACCCAAGCCCAGTCTGACACAGGTAAAACCTCCACTTTCTCCATTGCCATGTTCCAGTCCATCAACGTTACCAAAGTACTTGTCCTCTCACCCACATGCGTCACACCTACTTATCTGAATCGGCTCAGTGCGCTGTAGTCGAAGCGCAAGGATGGTGTGTCATACACATTTGAGTTCTGGCATTGCGGGGTAATGTTGACCATGGCACAGAACTCATTACTACCATTGTCAAGTCCCCAGAGTTCACAGGTCTCCAAGTCGACCAAGGGAATTGTCGAGAATGTGAGGTCCTTTCATTTCATATTTCTCCACGCTGACCTCATGTCACCAGCGCAAACTGAAGAAAGGGCCAAAAAGGCAGCGCGCTGCATCACCCTAGTGTATGCACCACTGCATGCACAGGGCTCTGATCGCTTCTATACGCAACCGGTTTGATTTGTCGGTGCTTGAGATGTTCGGGGGAGTTTTTATTTATCTATTTTCTGAAATTTCCAACCGTACAATGTATACGACCCCTCGGCATGACTTCTGATGAATATATTTGACTTCGGAGTGCACAAAAAGGACATATGATGACTAAGATCCGAACAAGGGAACTGTCCCCAAATGACCTGAAGTGACTAGATCGGACCAATGAAACGATAAATATTGACTGGATAGGACCTGGGACGACCGTTGAAATGGCATATATTGACTGAGATCGGACCTGGGATGACTAACTAAATGGAAAAATTGTCTACAGAACTGTCCCAAAATGACTTGGGATGACTCGGATGGCCCATGGGCTGACTTATTCTGACTTCGGCTAACCAAACAAGCCGACATGAACGGACTATTCTAAGTCAATTTTTGGTCAATCTGTCACGGAAAATTTGCAGATTCACCGCCTGAGGTCATTTTGACTCCCGATGACCATTTCTGACTACCAGGTGACCCGGGCTGACTTTTCTTTTTTACTGAGGAGGAATGAGCACGTGCCGCTTCGCCCGCGCACTCACTAGCAAAGACAGCCTGATCATGAGGCACCGCTCGTTCCTCGCTTTGCCTTAGAACGGCTATTTTCCCCAGGTATCACCAACACTTCCAACAACTCGAGTGACAGCTTCATATATGCTCGCCATTGAGTCGCCAAACAGCATGACACAAGGCATGACAGACTACAAGCTAGCAATGCTACCCACCGCGTCTCTGCGGCGCCGGCCCTCGCCTTCGGCGCAGGAGAGCGCAGTGTCTGTGTTAATTCGGGTTCTCTCCGGCTGGGTCGCGGAGCGCGATAACTTGAATTCCCCCCTCCAGCTCAATCCGATCTGACAAAAAACGATTTGATAAGCCTACCGGCAAAGCAAAGGTAACGTGATCAACGCATTGCTGTGATAAGTACATGCCTTGAGGGCGTCGCAGCACACGGCGAGCAGGATGACGCTCGGAATCACCCACAAAGGAAGATGAGCGTCCTGGGCCGCCCTGAGTCGCCTCATGACTTCAGACCCGCAGTGTAAGCGACGTGTGGTGTGAGACTGGCAGTGGCAATGAGTCACATCTCAGCGCGCACTCACGATAAGAAAACCAGTCGTCAATAACTTAAGAGCAAACCCCGTTTACTTAAATGCAACTACTACTGTACCCTGAATCACAGGAATGCTATCATAGTGGGCGTCCAGCACAAGAAACAAACAAAGTATAGAGACTAAGGCGTTATCAGTAGCGCGGATCGACCAAGAACTTCTGTTACCCACGCGGTCCTCAGCCAGGTACTTGTTTACGGTGAAGGTATCTGTGCCCACTCCGTGCTGTGGAGATTACTTGGGGCGAATAAAAGGAACACGGTCGAATGACGCGCCAACGTCTCGCCAAGGAAATACTTTTGCGACGGACCCTCCCACGGGCGTCGTTCTGCAACGCACTGGCAATGTAATGGTACACGTTAAATGCACCCAGAAGCATGGTAATGTACCCGAACACTGATCCTCTAACACAACTGAAACAGTCAGACAATAGCGATAATGGGGTTCCCGTCGACGCATGAAGGTTTGTCAAGGATGTGGGACATCTTGTATACGCAGCCACTAGTACAAGGAAAGAAAAACAGTTTAAAGAGAAACGAACGGCGAGACAGGAACAACGAACAAAGGGGATTAAGCAGAGTTTGCGCATATTTTCCCTGGAATGCGACAATCTCGCCACAGGCGTCACCAACATTCGAGTTGATATCGAATCCCTTCAATAGGTGGTAGATCGAGCTAGGGCCGGGCCTCATCCCGATGTCGAGGAGAACGCAGACGTTTGGCAGTAGAATACGGCTAAAGGCGCCGAAGAACCAGCGGTGCGTGTTGATCTTCTTCTCGTTCTTCTCCTTGAGGCAGAAGATGATCTGCACGAGGACGATCCAACAGTCCTTGCCACATGTTGCTGCGATCGCGCTTGCATAGATAGGCAATGTTCTTCATGACACCATGCATGGTACGCGCAAAGAGGGTGTCGTCCTCATTGTACATCGTCATGACAATGAACAACTCTGTCTGGTGCGGTAGGTCGTAGTGCACCTGGCGAAGCGTGGAGCTGTTGTCCTTGAAGCTGTCAGGGTAGCCCATCACGCGTCACGGTCGAGTAGCGCATATGCATAAGCTCGCGCTCGTCCTTGTATGCGCAGAGATTGAGCAGCTTTGTTGGCACGGCGGAGTCGGTCACAAAGTTGCCGTGGAAGAGCCTGCAAAGTGTGTGAGTGTTGAAGTCAGCGTACGATGCAGAGGATGGCGCACCCGACGCACTTGATGGCTTTGTTGCGGCGGGGAACGCGCTGCGGGATGCGGCCGTAACGGATGTTGTTGTCGTCCTGTGGCTCAGCGATGTCATGACCGGAGTCAAAGGTTCGTGGGAACGGTTTTTTGAATCCATTTATAATCACAGGAAGAGAGAAACGATATTACATGGTACTTTCTTGCGAGTCGCAGCTTTGCTTCTACGAGGGGAGAGGCCGTGCAGCACTGGATGGGTGAATGAGGGTGCACAGCATGGAGGGTTAGTCAGCGCCGAGAGGGGGCAGGGCTTTATTCGAATACGAGGTCTCGGGGGCATGTACCAGTGTTGTGAGTAATTGGGCAAAGTGGAGTCCATGGTCGGGCGATATGAGAGGGGAACAGAGGATAGAGAGCGGGCGAAAGCGCGAAGCGCTTTCGCGATCGAGAATGGGAGCGAGGCGAGGTCGCAACGGGCGGGTGAGAACTTGAAGGTTCCAGGAGCGACCTGATGCGCGTCGACGGCTACAGCGGTCCTCATCAGATCCACGGTGTGGTGGGAGGGAAAAAAATAAAGGATCCGGTTTTTCAGACCGGTTGAAAAGGAGGGCGGGCAGGTAGCGGCACGCGAGAAAGGAATGAGTGCCACCCGCCCGCTCACTCATCATGCATCATGCATCATGGACAATGTTCTAAGGCACCGTTTGTGCCTCGCTTCGTGACTTGAACAGCTTCTCGTGGACCTCGTGTAAGGATTAAGTTGAGGTCGGCAGCTTATGTACGTGAGGAGGGCGTATGCCGCAGATCCTGGTTATTATCCAGCTTATTCTACGGTAATTTATCGATTACATAATTGTATGGTCTGGCCTCGGATTGTCCGTTCGGCAACGTTCCGGGCTCGATCTCAACACCTCGCAACGCAGATCGGGCGATATGTCCGACTGAATACCGACTAGATCTAGTAACTTGACACACTTGGTGGGACCTTTTAGAATCTACTACTGGTTAACCAAGGTGCTAGCGATCCACACCCCACAGACAAGAACCGAGGACTGTCTGTTGTCCCCAGTACTACGACTGTATATTTATACCACGAGGCCTGAGGGAGAGCGGAGGTTGCTCGGTTGTTTCTACCTCCATTCTGACGTCTCCCGGACCATTCTGACGTTACCTACCGCACTCGAGATCAGCACTTGAATCCGACACCCGGACGTATCATAAATACCCTGCCAGCTGTCTAGGGCTCACTGGACGTCCAGCAATCCTTACTTGGAGGTGTCGCACATCTCGTACCGCATACTACTACACTATTTCGCTGACCTCCAGTAGTCATGTTCATCCATCCGCTCTCAGTCTTCTCTGTCTTCGTTTCCGAGATTATTAACTGTCTCGCAGCGACGCCCTTCGAACCCCGTTGGGACGACATACGCACGAAACACGCGTGGGATGCCGTCCCGGAGCATTGGGAGACTCTAGGCCACCCAGCCGCTGGCACAACAATTGACCTACACGTTGCACTCGAGCCTCAACGCAAGAATGCAGTGATCGATGCCCTCTATGAGGTCAGTTCCCCCAGGAGTCCAAAGTACGTTTTCTCCACCATTTCTCTGTGTACCCGTTCACCGACCTTGCGTCTCTGCTCTGTCGCAGATACGGCGCACACCTATCCAGGGAACAGCTTGCTGATATCGTAGCGCCACATCCAGACACAGTCGCACTTGTCAACTCCTGGCTTAAATACCACGGTGTCCATCCTTCCTCCATCTCACAGTCACACGGCGGTGGCTGGCTGACGGTCGCCGGTGTGCCGATGTCGCAAGCCAACAATATCCTCAGCGCATCGTACCAGCTGTACCGGCACGCCAAGACGAACGAAACGGTTATCCGTACGATTAGCTACGGGTTCCCCGTGGAGTTGCACTCACACGTGAAAACCGTCGCGCCGACGACATACTTTAGCTCTGCACATATGCTGCGGCATACTCCGCTTTTACGCCGCCGGGCCGGGAGGGGGTTGTCACGCAGAGACGACATCGAGCTCGTAACACCGTCATTCCTGCGTTGGATATACAACACGCTGGCCTACGTACCAACCGCAACAGACCGGAACAAGCTCGGGATTACAGGATTCATCGGAGATTCCCCGAGTCCAGATGACCTTAAACTATTCATGACCAAATATCGCACCGACGGGGCAGACACCGCGACCTTCGACATCGTCCTGGTCAACGGCGGTGGGTACGACCCGGACACTCCCACTGTGGAGGGAAACCTCGACATGCAGTACACAGAGGCTATGGCGTTCCCGACCCCTCACACATACTACAGTACCGGCGGCGGGTCGAGCATGGAACCGTACCTCAGCTGGCTCAACTTCATGCTTAGCCTGGACGACAACGAACTCCCGCGGACGATCAGCGCAGTCCTACGGCGGCTTTGAGGATGGCAGTCCCGCTGGACTTCGCGGAGATCGTTTGCGAGCTGTTTGCACAGCTCGGCGTGCGTGGGGTCAGCGTCCTTTTCTCAACTGGTGACTATGGCGTTGGTGAAGGCTGCACCGACAGCTCCGGCAACTGTCCGATTCCGCGTCATGTTCCCTGCGTCCTGTATGTGCGGCAATTTTTGTCTACTTGCAAGCAGTAGATAAGCATGACAGATCGCTCATGACACGGACACATCCTTCGCAGGTCCTTGGGTCACTAGCGTCGGTGGCACGAAGGATTACCCCGAGGTTGCAACGAGCTTATCCGGTGGCGGGTTCTCGAACCGTTTTTCGCGTCCGGCATACCAGGACGGCCCCGTGGCCACCTACCTTGAGCACCTGGGCGGCCAGTATGACGGTCTGTACAAGTGGGTTCTCTCCCGTGACGTGGCATGACGTATTCTTACGTTGTAATTTGTGCAGCGTCAATGGCCGCGGCATACCTGACATCTCCGCACAAGCCCACGGGTGTATAATTATCCTCCGCAAGAGAGAGAAAATCATAGACGGAACGAGTTGCGCGGTGCCCGTGCGTCTCCCCCTCCAGTCAGTACGTCCTGCCGTCACATGGCTAACTTCCAACGTACAGATCGCAGCGGGTATTGTCTCGCTACTGAACGACTACCGGCTTTCGAAGGGCAAGACTCCGCTCGGGTTCCTGAATTACTGGCTGTATGACTACGGCATCGCAGACCTAGGTCTGAACTGACATTACCTCTGGCTCGAATCCGGGCTGCAACACCGATGGATTCTCTGCTAGCACTGTATGGGATCCTGTGCGTCCTGGAAGGCTTGTGTTCCTTGAGACATTGGATAACTCTGGACTGCATAGGTCACGGGTCTAGGGACACTGGACTTTGCCGAGCTGGAGAAAATGCTTGACGAGTTGTAGTGTTTGGTGACTCGACCCCCACCGAAAAGCGCTGGGCAGGGGCCGCCTCACGTTATCATGGGCTTGAGACAGAAGAGCGAGGTCCTCTAGTTCCGAGAACGGCCTCTCGATTGCGGATAACTTTTCATGGAGCGAGCTTGTAATGGTGAGGCTGATAGAACTAACACGACCAGACCGCTCCAGTGCGGCCACAACATTGTCCTCGTCCTCGAGAGCCTGTTTAGACGCAAATACAATATGTCTAGTTGCGAACGACATATATGCACAAGCTTGGACCAAAGTTGTGGATGATTATCTAGATAATAACGAAATATGTTGAGAAGGACATCGTCGGAAATGAACACATCAGTGAGTGACGCAAGCACCGGGGAATATGATATGTACTCTTTCCAGGCCATTCGACGGCGCTTGGTGGAGTGGTCACGGCTTGGGGTTGGGGGCGCGATAGGTGTCGGGCACGGGCACGTCTATATCTATTGGGGGATCCGCGAAATATCATGGTGTTGTTACTTCCTGCAGTAGAGCATTGAAGACGCTAGATCACTTACTTTGGCGAGCGCATGAGGGGAGAATGAACGGTGCAGCTATTGGCGGCGTACTATGTGGACACGCCGAACTTATATATCTAGTCGGCTGATACTGGTTAGCTTACAGTGGGCGGCATGTGTGCAATGTACGGGACACGTCGTACTGCCATTTGGCTGTGCCAGTGCTGCTTGTCGGCGGTGATGAGATGCCAGTGACAGGACATGCTCAACACGCACCATGAACTCATGAACATCGCATGAACCCCCATTCTTCTCTCACCATGTTCACCATGAAGCTAATGTCCTGTGTGATCGACCATGCGGCCTACCCATCTCCTCATGCAGGCCTTATGTTTCGAGCCTTCCTTCTGAAACTGGGCACACAGTGTCTCATGGTTTTCGACAGCATTTTAGATACGCTTCCTCATCACCGTCCTGCAACGAGTTGTACAGCCGTGACTACACTTCTAAAACCCGGCCGTCAAGCGCGTCAAGTCACATGTCGGCTTGAGCTCGCACCCAAATACTGTAAAAAAACAGAACTTGTTGCAGTCCGTGCGTATGTACGAAAGTAACGAGTAAACCCTATATATTTAAATACATTCAATCAGTCAATACCTTCGAATGCCAACAAGCGTCCAGGACAAGAAGGAACAGAGTATAAAAAGTAACGCGTTATCAGTAGCGCTGCTAGCGCCGACCGACCAAGAATCAGGGAGATATACAGCAGAACGAAACGTCATGATCATTCGCCAGCAAAGAGTCGAATGATCATGTACGCCGTAGACCAGACAAATCGCACAACTTCGAAGGGGAGTTCAAGTTGAGCAAAACAAAGAGCAAGAGAAAGGAAACATAAGTGGACGTACACGCGAGGAGAGCGACCGAGTACAGGATGAAGAGTACTATTCGCACCGCTCGTTTGGCACTTCAAGTTCCGTTCGTTGTGCTATCCAGGCGGAAAGCTGCACGTGAGGGCGCCTGAACATCACTTCCCAGCACAGGATCTAACGGTGGAGATAATAAGAAAGAAACGCATGCAACCAATTTCTTTGTTACGCACGCGGTCCTCAGCCAAATTACATGTTTGCAGTGAAGATGTCTGCACTCGTTCCGTGCTGTGGATATTATTTGTGCGAATAAATGGAACAGGGCCGAATGCGTCGACTTACGAAAGCTTGTCCAGGATGTTGGTCATCTTGCATTCGAAGTTTTGCACAGCCACTAGTACAAGGAAAGAGAAACAGGTTAAAGAGAAACGAACGACGAGACAGGAACGGCGAACCAAGGGGGTTAGGCAGGGTTTGCCCATATTTTCCCATGAATGCGACGATCTCGCCACAGGCGCCACCAACATTCGAGTTGATGCCAGTGTCTAACGCCTTCCATAGGTGGTATATCGAGCTTGGGTCAGGCCCCGTTCCGACGTCAAGAAGAACGCAGACGTTTGGTTGGAGTAATAGGGTCAAAGGCATTGAAGAACCGGCTGTGCGAGTTGATCTTCTTCTGGTCACTTTCTTTCATGCAAAACACGACCTGCACGAGGATGATTCCCTTCTCCGCGCCCTCAATCTTGTTCGACCCCGTGACAGCGACTTTTCGCGCAGAATGAGACGGAGAAGAGCGAATCAGAATGATTTCCCACATCCTTTGAGTGGTATACTCGTATATATGGGCGGAAACCGGTTTTCCATCGACTAGGTCGGACGCGATACCCTCCTGGTAAGCCCCGATGGTCACGATCGCGCAGCGTGCGAGAATGGATCTTCTGCCGGCCATCGCTGACGATGCATACGACAACCAACCCTCCTTTGCCCCAAGTCTTACTCCGATCGCGCTTGCAGAGATAGGCAATGTTCCTCATAACGCCGTGCATGGTACGCACGAAGAGGGTGTCGTCCTCGTTATGACGATGAAGAACTCTAACCGGCGCAGTGGATCGTAGTGCACCTGGCGGGGTGTGAAACCGTTGTCCTTGAAGTCGTTAGGGTCACCCGTCGCGGCCGAGTAGCGCATATGCGTAAATTCGTCGTCTTTGTACGCGCAGTGATTGTGCAGCCTCGTTGGCACGGCGGAGCCGAGCACAAAGTTTCCGTGGAAGAGTCTGAAGGCGCGTGAGTTGAGGTTAGCGGACGATGCACGGGAACTCGCACCCGATGCGCTTGAGGGCGGGGAGCGCGCTGCGGGATGCGGCCGTAGTAGATGTTGTTGTTCGCGTCTTCATCCGGAGGTGCATTGTACTGCCTAGGCATGTTCAAAGAGATGATCTCTTGTGAGCGCGCAGAAGGGGCAAGTTGCCCGCATCCCCAAGAGGGCATCCGCGTCACCATACTGGAACGTGTTGGCGTAGGGTTGGTGATGCAACAGAGGCGGGGGAGAGATGTTACGATCGAATACACTGAAGAACGTGCCTTGCGAGAAGGCGACACGCGGTTGTAGGAGCGGTGGCGAAAGGGCATAGAGTGGAAAAGAGGGATAGAGTAGGGGTCATGGTGATTGGGAGGAAGAGGAGATTGGGCTTGGTAGGGCACGGCGAAAGGAGATAGTCTAATTGGTACAACTGAGGGGGGTAGGTTCGTAGGCGGAGTGTGATCCGCAAGGGAACCGGGAACGGGCCGCGAGACCGAGGCCGAGACAACATTGAACAGGAGTTGGTCTAGGTCTATCAGACAAAGAAAAAGTGAAGGTGAATATATGAACGCTCGGTCTTGGATTTGACTTACTGTACTGGTCGGTTATCATGTAACTTATGCTTGAACTTATGAGGGTCTGCTGCCGAGGCGAGGTCGCGACGGGCGGCCCGGCGGGTAGTCCAGGGAACTCTGAGCGACCTGACGCAAGACCTGACGCGTCCTCATCCGCGATCCCAAAAAGATCCGGTTTTTCAGACCGGGCGGGCATGTGGCAGCAAGAAGTGAGGGTGTGGATGTTCCCCAGGTCGCGGCCCCGGGCCCGCCTGCTCATTCAAAGACAATGGTACCGCTCGCACCTCGCTTCGCATCAGACCCGCGGTCCTGACTTGAACAGCTTCTCGTAGACCTCGCAACGCAGATAGGACGATTTATCCGACTGAATATTGACTAGATCTAGTCCTGTTATTGAAGGAGCTTTCTAGTGACTCTTGCAATCGGTTTCTTCGACACACTTGAAGGGACCATTTAGAATCCAACACGGGTTAACCAAGGTGCTAGCGATCCACACCCCACAGACAAAGACCGTCTGTTGACGTCAGCTTCCAGGCCTGAGGCCTGAGGGTCCAGGTCATGAGAGACCGGAAGGTTGCTCGGTTGCTTCTACCTCCATTATTGCCGCACTCGAGTTTAGCGGCGCTTAGATCCGACACCCGGACGTATCATATATACCCTGCCAGCTGTCTAAGGCTCACTGGACGTCCAGCAATCCTTACTTGAAGGGGTCACACATCTCGTACCGCAGACTACTACGCCATTTTGCCGACCAACAGTAATCATGTTCTTCCATCCTCTCTCGGTGCTCTCGGTGCTTGCTTCCGGCGTTCTTGACTGCCTCGCAGCGACGCCCCTCGAACCCCGCTGGGACGACGTACGTACGAAACACGCGTGGGGTACTGTCCCGGAGCATTGGGAGACTCTAGGCCACCCAGCCGCCGGTACAACCATCGACCTACACATTGCACTCGAGCCTCGACGCAAGAATGCAGTGCTTGACGCCCTCTATGAGGTCAGTTCTCCCAGCAGTCTAAAGTACGTTTTCTCCACCACTTCTCTGTGTACCCGTTCACCGACCTTGAGCCTCTGCCCCGTCCGCAGATACGGCGCGCACCTATCCAGGGAACAGCTTGCCGATATCGTATCGCCACATCCAGACACACTCGCACTTGTAAACTCCTGGCTTAAACATCACGGTGTCCATCCTTCCTCCATCTCACGGTCACACGGCGGTGGCTGGCTGACGGTCGCCGACGTGCCGATGTCGCAAGCCAACAATATCCTCAGCGCATCGTACCAGCTGTACCGGCACGCCAAGACGAACGAAACGGTTATCCGTACGATTAGCTACGGGCTCCCCGTGGAGTTGCACTCACACGTAAAAACCGTCGCACCGACGACACACTTCAGCTCTCCACGTATGCTGCGGCATACTCCGCGTTTGCGCCGCGCGGCTGGGACGATGGCGGCTCCCGCGAAAGCGGCCGCGGCGCCGGTAGACCTCGGGAGGGGGCTGTCACGTAGAGACGACCTCGAGCCCGTAATACCGTCATTCCTGCGTTGGATATACAAAACCGAGGGCTACGAACCTGCCGCAATAGATCGGAACAAGCTTGGGGTTGCGGGGTTCATCGGAGATTCCCCGAGTCCAGTTGACCTAACACTATTCATGACCGCACATCGCACCGACGGGGCAGACACCGCGACATTCGATGTCGTCATGATCAACGGCGGTAGATACGACCCGAACACCCCCAGTGTGGAAGGGAACGTCGACATCCAATACACAGAGGCTATGGCGTTCCCGACCCCTCTCACCTACTACAGTACCGGCAGCGAGTCGGGCATGGACCCGTACCTCAGCTGGCTCAACTTCATGCTCAGCCTGGACGACAACCAACTCCCGCGGACGATCAGCACATCGTACGGCGGCTTTGAGGAGACCCTCCCGCCGGACCTCGCGGATAGCACTTGCGAGCTGTATGCACAGCTTGGCGTGCGTGGGGTCAGCGTCCTTTTCTCAACTGGCGACTTTGGGGTTGGTAAAGGACTGCGCCGACCGCTCTGGCAATGTCCGATTCCGCGTCATGTTCCCTGCGTCCTGTATGTGCGGCATCTTTTGTCAGGCAGTAGACAAGCATGGTAAATCGCTCATGACACGGACACATTCTCGCAGGTCCTTGGGTCACTAGCGTCGGTGGCACGAAGGATTGCCCCGAGGTTGCAGCGAGCTTATCCGGCGGCGGGTTCTCGAACCTTTTTTCGCGTCCGGCATACCAGGGCCGCGCTGTGGCCACCTACCTTGAGCACCTGGGCGGTCAGTATGACGGTCTGTACAAGTAGGTTCTCTCCCGTGACATGACATGAGGTATTCTTACGTCGTAACTTATGCAGCGCAAATGGCCGCGGCATACCTGACATCTCTGCACAAGCCCACAAATGTGTGTTTGTCCACCGCGTGGAGGACTACACTGGAGACGGAACGAGTTTCGCGGTGCCCGTGCGTCTCCCCCTCCCCGTCTCAGCACCGTCCATGTGTCACACGGCTAACTCCCAAGTACAGATCGCAGCGAGTATTATCTCGTTGCTGAACGACCACCGGCTGTCGAAGGGCAGGACTCCGCTCGGGTTCCTGAATTACTGGCTGTATGACTTCGGCATCGCAGACCTAGGCCTGAATGACATTATCTCTGGCTCGAATCCGGGCTGCAACACTGACGGATTCTCTGCTAGCACTGGATGGGATCCTGTGCGTCCTGGCAGAGTTGTGTTTCTTGAGACATTGGCTAACTCTGGACTCCATAGGTCACGGGTCTCGGGACGCTGGACTTTATCGAGCTGAAAAATGAGTTGTAGTGTTTTCGAGTCCTAAACACAACAGCCAACAAACATGTACTGGAAACCGACCAGGACGTGAGTCTTCAAGCTTCAAACTTCAAGTTTCTTCCTATCCGGATCTGATCATCTTGAGAACGAGATCGATCGAGGTGACGCGAAAGACGGGTGACTGCTTTGGCGATTGCCCTAGTTTGGGCCCGAGTCGAACCGGAATGACACAGAAAATGGGAGAAAGTGAACGTGCGAGCACCCTATTCAACAGAGACAGTACTTGACGAGGATTTGACTTTCAAGTTACCGGATAGTAAGTTCTGTAATTGGGTATCAAGTAAAATTTGGTCAATTTTTGCTCGCTCTTCTCGCTCTTGATCTTGCCCCAAGTTGCCCACTTGGTTGTGTCATTTTTCTTCTTTCCTTATCTCGACTCCTGCTATTAATATCCGAGCATCGATATTTCATGGTCTACTCCGACCGAGTTATTCCTGGGCCGGTGCAAAAGTGGAGACGATTGGCAATTAGTAGTTGCCGATTACTCATGTTGTTATGTTTTACATATAACGCGTGAAGACAGGTCTTTGTGAGTCGCTAACTGGCTTTCGTTTAGGCCAGGTTCCGCGCGCGCATGAGGGGGAGTCAGTGTGAGCAGTAGAAAGGATAGTGCCGCGCGATGCGGAACACTCAGGCTGGAGAGTGACTGTGCGACAGTCTATTCGTCCCACACATACTACCGGCAGTCTATATACATGTGGGGGGACGCAAGCCCCTTGGGTTTTTAGGTAGTGAGAAAAGTACTATTGAGTGAGGGTAGGTGCATAGAAGACGAGCGAAAAGCGCGAAGCGCTTCCTGTTGCCGAGGCGAGGTTGCGACACCCAATCTGCTAGGAATCGATGACGCGACCGTCTGATTACTTTCCTACTGTAACCCGCCCGCCACACCCTGTCATACAAAAGGATCGACGATGTGGTCCATTGTGTCCTCCAACGCTCATCCCCGGCCGTCGCTCCGGGAGTTTCCGCCCAACCTATCGCAACAAGAACGCTCATTTTCGATCGAGAAGCGCTTCGCGCTTTCGCCCGATCTCATATGCTCTTTCCTATCTCGTGCCTGGATCATCTAGTACCTACATACAGTTCTCCCCTTTCGCCAATACAGCCTAATATTGACCGCCTCTCGGCGTCACCACCCTTCCGTACTGCGCACCTTCTACCTCCCCTCACGCTCAACCCAGCGCGGCACGGAACTTCCCATCGTAGAAGCTGAACAACGACTTATGGTTTACACACCGTCTCGGACCGAGTTCGCCCTGGGCTGGTGCAAAAGTGGTCACGATTGGCGATCACTCATGTTGTTATGTCTTACATATAACGCGTGAGGACAGGACCGTGTGCGTAGACCGTATTATTAGGGAACGATGTAGGGTTAGGGCGAATACGAGAATTGGACGGTATCATTCCGAGTTTGGGAGCCATTAAAAATCCAGGGCGCATTGAACTCGGTGAAGCGTTGATAACTTGACTGATGTCCGTCTCCGCAGTCGGCACCGCCACTTCCACCGCGTTCTCCCCTTTGCTCGCATTAACCACGCCGAGGTCCGTGCTGACCCTGTCGTCGCCTTTCGTTTCCCACGATGCGTCGCTGCGGACGATGATTAGCGAGTTTTGTCATGACGCACAGTAAAAAAAGCGCGGACCTACTGTATATTGGCGAACTGCGTACGGTGTGGTCGATCGATGTGCCTGGGAACGAGGTGTGAAGGAAACGTACGGCATAGACGTTCAGGGTGTTGATGTACGACGGCGCGAGCAGCATGTACCGTACGTACGAGGTAATCATATACCATGGATCCAGCTGTGAGCCCAAAGGACCGACAGTCAGCCATCGCACACGCGTATACACACGGGAGCACGTACATGAATGATTGACGTGATGACATATGGGCCAACGACGGCCGATGTGGATACGACAATATTGCGAGATATCGCATTCGCAAACAAATCGCTGAACGTCGCACCACGGTTCTTCGCCGCGGCAACCTGTTGCACGCCTTTGACCACCAAGATCGCCGCGAACTGTAGCGGATCAGAACACAAATCGCCGGCACGACCGACTCATAAGACGCACCGTCATATAAACAGCGAAGATCGCGAATCCGACAAACACTAGCGTTTACCTCTTGTTAGATCGATTTCCGAGAGAAAGGATGAAGCAGGTGAGTAACAGGCCAACGTATGCATACTTGAGGAGAACGTTGAAAAGCTCGATTCCCTTTCCATCGATGATAGTTGGGTCCTCGAGGGTATTCGTCAACACGAAGAACGAAATGAAAAGGTTTCCCTGAAAATCAGTGAGTAGTGGGTAGCACCAGAAAGGAGGGTAGCGTACGAAGGCGAACCAGGAAAAGATAAGGTTGAATGTCTGATAGATGAGCTCAACACGTATCCAGAATGTACGCGCGAAACTGTGCGATGAGCGGTATATGTAAGGTAACTTGACCGTGCCCTGTATCACCGCGAAGAACGAGCAGTTGAGCCTTCTCCGGCGTCGCGAGACCAGCTCTGGGACCTGAACATGGGATTGCATCACGTCAGTCAAGATACAGCTGCAAAATGTAGGCACACGACCACACCTAATCCGGAGTATCGGTGCGTACGCCGACTTGACCTAGTGAAGTACCCACCGCCGCGCTTCGACACCAGTTCCTAGCACCGGGTCTGATGGCGGAGGCAATAAGAAAGGAACGCATATAACCGAATTATTTTGTCACGCACGCAGTCCTCAGCCAAGTACATGTTTGCAGCGAAGATGTCCGCGCCGGCGGCTGCGGAGATTATTTGCAGAGAAGTGGAACATATTTGCCCTTGAATGCGACGGTCCCACCGCAGGCGCCACCAACGTTCGAGTTGATGTCTAACGCCTTCCATAGGTGGTATATCGAGCTTGAGTCAGGCCTCGTTCCGACGTCAAGAAGAACGCAGACGTTTGGTTGGAGAATAGGGTCAAAGGCATTGAAGAACCAGCTGTGCGAGTTGATCCTCTTCTGGTCCCTTTCCTTCATGCAAAACACGGCCTGCACGGGGAGGATTCCCTTCTCTGCGCCCTCAATCTTGTTCGACTCCGTGACGGCGACTTTTTCGCGCAGAAGGAGACGGAGAAGCATGATTTCCCACGTCCTTTGAGTGGTATACTCGTATTATATGGGCGCTTGCTGAGATAGGCAATATTCTTCATAACGCCGTGCATGGTACGCACGAAGAGGGTGTCGTCCTCGTTGTACATCGTCATGACGATGAAGAACCCCCCCCGGCGCGGTGGATCGTAGTGCACTTGGCGGAGTGTGAAGCGGTCCCCCGTCGCGGCCGAGTAGCGCATATGCGTAAATTCGTCGTCTTTGTATGCGTAGAGATTGAGCAGCTTCGTTGGCATGGCGGAGCCGAGCACAAAGTTTCCGTGGAAGAGTCTGCAAGGCGTGTGAGTGTGAGATCAGCGGACGATGCACGAGAACTCGCACTCGATGCGCTTGGGGGTTTTGTGGCGGGGAGCACGCTGCGGGATGCGGCCGTAGTAGATGTTGTTGTTCGCGTCTTCGTCCGGGGCATTGTACTGCCTAGGCATGTTCAAAGAGACGGTCACTTGTGAGCGCGCAGAAGGGGCGCTTGCCCGCATCCCCAAGAGGGAATCCACGTTGCCGTCACCATACCGGAACGTGTCGGTACAGGGTTGGTTATGCAACAGAGACGTGGGAGAGACGTTAAGATCGGATACACTTAAGAACATGCCTTGCGAGAAGGCGACATGCGGTTGGAGTGAAAAAGAGAAATAGAGTAGGGGTCATGGTGATTGTGAGGAAGAGGAGATTGGGCTTGGTAGGGTATGGCGAAAGGAGATAGTTCGATTGGTACAACTGAGGGCGAGGTCGGCCCTAGTGAGGTAGGCCCTATGGCGCGCGTCACCTAGTCACCACCAACTTTGATAGCTTATGTAATCGTACACGTGACCGGCCAACTCGTTTCTGAGAAATATATCCGAGTCATAGCGAAGTCAGGGTGATTGTACTGTACTGTATTAGAGTTCTGGGCGTTCATGGGTTCATGGGCGCATCTGATGGGAGTCCCAGGATGGTGCTGCCGCACACGGCGCGGATTCGTCAGCACTATCCACATTGTGTTGGTTTTGTTCCCAGTCCAGTACAGCGCACAGCGCGCTGGTTTCTCCTGAACACAGCAAGTAAATTTTAATGATAAAGTATTGAAAAAACTGTTCTCTATGAAAGTATCCCCAGTAAATGCCACCCTCAAAGGCCCGACTGAACGCTGCAGCCCGTGCACGCGCTGGACGACAGCGACAGCTGACAAACCATCCTCCTGAGTTCTTCCGAGCAAGCTTCCGAGAGTGAAAATGACTCGGAAAGTTCCAGATTGGGTGAAGAAGACAACAGTGGGACCGATGGGATCGAAGAACTGGCAGGTCCGGACCTCACACAAAGCCTTGAGCGCGAGATGGAGCGTGAGGCCGAAGCTGTACGGCAAATGACTTTATTTGACAAGATCACGCATTCTGAGGATAACTGGAAGAGAGCTGAGTCCCGCATCCGAGGGTATTATACTGGGAACTCAGAGCGCACACAGAGACGGGAGAAGCGTCGTCTCAACGCGAAAGCTGAGAGTGACGATAAAACACGCAAAAGGCATGGCCACATTACTTTCTGCAATATGTTCATTGGGCTTATGTGTGAATACACCTTTCCAGTGCATCTGCAGCGATGTTCTGAAGTTACTTTATTACTCGTGGCTCACCATCCCTCATGCCTGACGCCGCCGCCGCCCCTGAGCACACATACGGCCCCTCGCACCCTCCCGATCCCACTCGCGCCTGCAATCTCAACCACGCCCCTGATCCCGGGCCTGCCCGCACCCCGGATGTCGTGGGTTCCGTGGATGGCGTCGCCGTCCGTGTCTCGGGACATTCTCCTGCCCCCGCCCATATCCCTGAAGCCAGATCGGTTAGTGCACAAACCCAGACCCTGAGCGCACCTACCAGCCATTCAACTGGCCATACCCACACCGTCTTCGATGTCGCCGCGGCCGTTCTTGCACCGGAAAGGGTCTCACGTCCTTCGCATGCGCGCGCCCCCATCCAATCCCACACCATCGAAGGTGCGGCCGGTCTTGCGCCTCGAGGGATCCCTGCCCCTGCCCCTTCACCTGTACCGGTGTTGTCAGATACGAATGAGAAAATATTTGATGGATACTTATCTGATCTGGAGGATGACGCCTTTGTGCTTGAAGAAGACGACCTTGATGATTGGTATGACGAACGCCACGCCACCCGTGAATCCCCCGCGCCAACCGGTGCCGCGCACGAACCACCTGTAACAGAGCACTCAGCTCTTAAGCGGCGCAGACTCAACGTACCTCTCAAAGAGCAACGCGAAGACGGGCGAAGGCGTGCTCATGAAGCACGCACAGAAGCCCTGAAAGACATCAAAAGAGTAATCAGTTCGAAGAAATACACATTCGAGGGTGGGGAGAATGGGCTACAGGCTTACCGTGCACGGGCGATCCAAGCATGTTTGCATGCGATGGTCGACCAGAAGATGGGGGCGATTGAAGCCTCCCATGCCGCGGCGGTCGGAGCGATGATGGCAAGAGAGTGGGGAGGACGACAAGTTCACCGGTGGATGCACGTCTGGGTGAAGCAAAGAGAGCTCCCTCAGTCGAAGAGAGGAACTCACGCGAAGACATATTCGCTCGTTTCCGACCCAATTATCCGCGCGGAGTTGCGATCATACATGCGCTCGAACAAGTGGGCCATCAATCCCACCAAATTGCAAATGTTTTTGCGGAAAGTGTAGCGGTGCGACTGCCGCGCTACGTCAAGTCAAGGGCAAACTAAAGTGAACTGCTAAGGTGAGCACACCCAACTCGACGCGGAGACAAGTCACGCGCCAACGTACAGACACTGCGGAGAGATAGACACTTAGAGTCTTTATACAAGACTCGAGTCAAGGTGATCACGCAGTGGCACGTCTGAGTGGAGAACCAAGAGGACAAGTTGGTTCCACTCAGGACGCTACAGGGAAGCTTATATACACTACTGCGGCTGAGTCTAAACTGAGTTCGAACACTATTACTAAGTGTACAGTAAGGCTCTATGACTCAGGAGCTGACGCGTCGTGTCTATTAATAGCGTTATCTATAGTGCTGACGTGGCACTCTGTCATAACGCTTACGAGCGGCTCCACTTGCTGAGTAAAACCTAATACAGCGAGTAAGCGTAAACTACTAAGCACGTTCTAGATCCTTCTAGTTCCTTCCATCCTTATCGTCCAATCGTATGAGTCCGTACTAATGAGGGATACTAATCCCACGATCACGTGCACATGGTGGCAAACACATGTGACTAACGAATACCTCTGTACTTCGGCCCTTCATATCTTCACCGAATAAATCCGTATAAATACAGAAAAATAGGGAAAATAATACGCGTCCATGACAGAAAGAATTGCCATTTGCCGAGGCGGAAACGTACGCACAGCGGATTCTTGGTGAGGAAATCCTGCAGGGACTGAGGAACCACTTTCAATCAGTGGTCCTCCCAAGGCTGCATCTTCGCAGTAATGGGATTTCACTCTCGACAATCCGTCACGTGATGATTGAAGACGGGTTCGCATTCACCATCCACAAAAAGGCGATTTATTACGATGGGCACGAACGTCCAGACGTTGTGAACGATCGGCAAAGTCGCTTCATACCCGAGATCCTTGCTCTTCGGCCTCGGATAGTGCGGTATGAAATTGGCGACGTAACGCGAGAAGCCCGTGATGCTGAGCCCCCACTGGACGGTCCTCGCTATGTACTCGTGGCTCATGATGAGTCGACTGCTCAAGCACACGATGGGAAAAAGGTCAGCTGGATTCAAGGTGGTGAACAGCCAATCAGAAAAAAGGGCCAGGGCCGGGGCATTCACCAGAGCGACTTCATTTGCTCGACCCACGGGTGGCTTGCTGAGGCAAGCGAAACCCTCGAGTACGGGAAGAATCATGAGGGATTCTGGAACGGAACGTTATTTCTCAAACAGGTCAGATTTTATTTCGCTTGGAAATAAGCCCAATTAAAATATTTCAAACAGCTCAAGGACAAATTTTTCCCGACATTTGAACGACTCCACGGTCCCGGTTTCATTGCCGTTGTCCTTGTTGACAACTCACAGGGGCACTCCGCTTATGCGAGCGATGCACTTCTTGCGTCACACATTAATCTTAATCTGGGTGGGAAACAACCAAAAATGTGTGATGGTTGGTTTGTCCATGGTGGCCAAAGAATTACTCAGTCAATGGTATTTCCAACATCACACCTCGAATACCCAGATATGGCCAAGGGTGCGAAATTTATTTTGCAAGAACATGGCCTCTGGAAAGCCGGGCTGAATCTGCGATGTGGCAAAGGGGGATGTGACACCGACCGGACCGACTGCTGCGCCAAGCGAATATTGGATCTTCAACCCGATTTCCGAGCCCAGAAGTCCCTTGTCCAGGAGACGATCGAGGGCGCGGGACACCTTTGTGTGTTCCTGCCAAAATACCATTGCGAACTCAATTTCATTGAATACTTTTGGGGCGCAGTAAAACGTTACTTGCGAGAAAACTGCGACTATACATTTGGAACACTGAAGCTCAACATGCCCAAGGCCCTCGCATCGGTACCTGTTGAGCTCATCAGGAAGTGGGAACACCAAACTTGGAGGTTCATTGAGGCCTATGCTGGAGGACTTGATGCACACTCTGCACAACTCAAGGTAAAAGAATACAGTTCTCAACGATACAAGTCTCACAGATGCATTCCAGAGACCCTCACGCGAGAAATGGATGCGCGCACATGACATTCCGTTGTCTTGATGTGTCATCTGTATATGTAATAAGCGCCTTTGTCTATATATGGGTCGGGCCAATTCGGGTAAGGCGATATCGCCAAATCTTATCGTAGAGAAATTTCCTCTTGACAAATCAATATACTCTCTAAGTCCTTTATTTTGTCAAGAGGAATTATTTTTTTTCCGACGCATGTACAAGCTTATATAAGCTAATCAAAGTTGGTGGTGACTAGGTGACGCGCGCCATAGTGAGGTAGGCGGAGAGACAACCAGACAGGGGAATCGGGAACGGGCCGCGAGACCGAGGATCAAGGTCACGGTGCTAGCGAAGGCCCGGGTGCTAGCGACTCGGAATCGGCCCACACCTGTGGAGGAACCGAGGGCTATCTGTTGACGTCAGCTCCAGGCCTGTCCAGGTCATGAGAGACCGGAGGATGCTCGGTTGCTTCTACCTCTACTGGCATTCTTGCCGCACTCGAGTTCAGCGCTTAGATCCGACACCCGGACGTATCATATTTTGATTCATATATACCCTGCCATATTTCTAAGGCTCGCCGGACGTCCAGCAATCCTTACTTGAAGGGGTGGCACATCTCGTACCGCATACTACGACGCCATTTCGCTGACCAGCCTGACCTCCAGAAGTCATGTTCAACCATCCGCTCTCAGTGTTCTCGGTCCTCGCTTCTGAGATTATTAATTGCCTCGCAGCGACACCCCTCGAACCCTGTTGGGACGACGTGCGCACGAAACACGCGTGGAGTGCCGTCCCGGAGCATTGGGAGACTCTAGGCCACCCAGCCGCCGGCACAACCATCGACCTACACATTGCACTCGAGCCTCAACGTAAGAATGCAGTGCTTGACGCCCTGTACGAGGTAAGTTCTCCCAGGAGTCCAAAGTACATTTTCTCCGACAACTTCTCTGTGTACCCATTCACTGACCTGCACCCCCTGGCCCGTCGCAGATACGGCGCGCACCTATCCAGGGAACAGCTTGCCGATATCGTAGCGCCACATCCAGACACACTGGCACTTGTCCATTCCTGGCTTAAACATCACGGTGTCCATCCTTCCTCCGTCTCAAAGCCACACGGCGGTGGCTGGCTGACGGTCGCCGGACGTGCCGATGTCCCAGGCCAACAATATCCTCGGTGCATCGTACCAGCTGTACCGGCACGCCAAGACGAACGAAACGGTGATCCGTACGATTAGCTACGGGCTCCCCGTGGAGTTGCACTCACACATAAAAACTGTCGCGCCGACGACATACTTCAGCTCTCCACGTATGCTGCGGCATACTCCGCATTTGCGCCGCCGGGTTGGGACGATGACGGCGAACGCGGCGTCGGTAGACCTCGGGAGGGGGCTGTCACGCAGAGACGACATCGAGCCCGTAACACCGTCATTCGTGCGTTGGGCATACAACACGCTGGGATACGTACCCGCCGCAACAGATCGGAACAAGCTTGGGGTTGCGGGGTTCGTCGGAGATTCCCCGAGTCCAGATGACCTAAAACAATTCATGACCGAATATCGCACTGACGGGGCAGACACCGCGACATTCGACGTCTTCCTGATCAGCGGCGGTAGGTACGACCCCAACACTCCCAGCGTGGAGGGGAACCTCGACATCCAGTACACAGAGGCTATGGCGTTCCCGACCCCTCTCACCTACTACAGTACTGGCGGCGCCGGGTTGGGTCCGGACCCGTACCTCAGCTGGCTCAACTTCATGCTCAGCCTGGACGACAACCAACTCCCGCGGACGATCAGCACGTCGTACGGCGGCTTTGAGGAGACCATCCCGCTGGACTTCGCGCAGAGCACTTGCGAGCTGTATGCACAGCTTGGCGTGCGTGGGGTCAGCGTCCTTTTCTCAACTGGCGACTTTGGGGTCGGTAAGGACTGTGCCGACCGCTCTGGCAATGTCCGATTCCGCGTCATGTTCCCTGCATCCTGTATGTGCGGCATCTTTTGTCAGGCAGTAGACAAGCACGGTAAATCGACACGTTTTCGCAGGTCCTTGGGTCACTAGCGTCGGCGGCACGAGGGATTACCCCGAGGTTGCAGCGAGCTTATCCGGCGGTGGGTTCTCGAACCTTTTTTCGCGTCCCGCATACCAGGGCCACGCCGTGGCCACCTACCTCGAGAACCTGGGCAGCCAGTACGATGGTCTGTACAAGTGGGTTCTCTCCCGTGACACGACATGAGGTATTCTTACGTCGTAATTTGTGCAGCGCCAATGGCCGTGGCATGCCTGACATCTCTGCACAAGCCCACCAGTGTGTGTTTGTCCACCGCGCGGAGGACTACACCGGAGACGGAACGAGTTGCTCGGTGCCCGTGCGTCTCTCCCTCCCCGTCTCAGCACCGTCAGCCGTCACATGGCTAACTCCAAACGTACAGATCGCAGCGGGTATTGTCTCGCTGCTGAACGACTACCGGCTCTCGAAGGGCAAGACTCCGCTCGGGTTCCTGAATTACTGGCTGTACGACTACGGCATCGCAGACCTGGGCCTGAATGACATTACCTCTGGCTCGAATCCCGGCTGCAACACTGATGGGTTCACTGCTAGCACTGGATGGAATCCTGTGCGTCCTGGCAGAGTTGTGTTTCTTGAAACATTGGCTAACTCTGGGCTGCATAGGTCACGGGTCTCGGGACGCTGGACTTTTCCGAGCTGCAAAAAATGCTTGATGAGTTGTAGTGTTTACGAGTCCTAAGCACGACAACCAACCTGCGATGCATATTGACCAGGACACGTCTTCGTTCAGCTTCAAGCTCCTTCCTTTTCGGATCTGGGGCATGCTCACGTCTCACATCTTACAGCAGGTTCCGTCTTGAGTTCCATATCCGAGTCGTTATGTGTCATTTTGAGTACACAGGCAGACTTCCAGAATCAGAGTAAAAACCAGATCATTTTGGCGGTTGTACTACAAAGCCTCGGCATGAGTTGCCAGAGAGCAGTGCCGACATTCGAGCATAATTGGCAACTACTCATATTGTTATCATGTCATACATATAACGTGTGGGGACATAACCGTGTGCATACACTGTGTTCCCCCCCTGAAAGAAAAAGATAAATTGGTGTGCGTGGACCATACTGTTGTTAAGTATGCTTGTAGAAAGAGGTGGGTTACGGCAAAATTGAACGCAAGAAGTAGACGGCATCAAACTGGGTTTGGAGGCCATCAGGGATTTCGGGCGCCTTGAACTCTGTGGAGCGTTCGAAGATAACTGAGGTTTGTAGATCATTGTGCCGGGTACCGTGACTGCTAGTACAGGAAGTGGAGGGAGATCGTAATCCAGGATGCGAGACAAGTGTCTCAGGCTCCACGTGTAGGACTTCAGGGTGTTTACTTGCGAAGTGTTCTCGTCGGAATACATCACTGTATTTTGGCGTAACCTGGAAGTCCCCACAATAGGGGCACACGATTCGGTATGCGTGCCAAAGTACCAAATGTGTTTTGAGTTCTTCCTCTGTTGTGAAACGGGCAAGGCAGAACTTGCACAAGCGTTCTTGCGCATAGTCACGGTATAGTTGTAAACGATGGCTAATGTGCCGTCGCATAGTGATGAACAACGTTACAACTTCTGACAATGACCTGTGTATCGGCTCAAGGTCAAATAGACGAAGAGTGCGCAAGGCAGGGAACACAGTTAGGTACTCCCGGTCTGTGAGACCCGAACCACACAAGATGTCGGCCACGAGTTTGCCGTCTATGCAAACGTCCTTCGTAGCGGTGAATGAGTTTATAGGCTTTAGCCATTTTTCATGGTTCCCGCCCTGGTCACTTGATGCTTTGTGAATCGAAATCCAATCAAACTTTTGATTTCTGTCGATTCTTGTCGATTCTCCTGGTGCTAATCGCTAGCAATAGAAAACCTTGATAGAAAAAAAATTAGAGGGGATCGAATTTGAACGAGTATACTTCGCATTTTATCGAACGTTCTACTATTTGGGAAGATATTATCACTGATGATCTATATTAATCGAGCCCGATCTATGGACTTCCAACTGGGGGTACCGGTTAAAGCGCGAACGATACATGAACGTGCATGAACAGCTAGGCTCGGACCAGCCAGTTTTCGAACTCAGACGCTCCGCTCATTTCGCTTCGTCTCTCGTTCTCAACCGGCTGGGCTCAAATGTATAGGGATTGTCGTTTTGGCCCGTGAGAAATTTGCCTCAGTCATATTTTCGCGCTCGTAAAATCCTCTCCATCCTAGAATCCTCCACGCGCCCTCTATCTTGGAAGTTTCTACCTCAAAGTCAACGGGAAATGTGATGTATTACCCATTAAGATAAAGTAGAATACATGTGATGTTCGTTTGAGGTCAATGAAGTGAGAAATTCAGAAAATTGAGATGCTCGTCAGCTTGCCTTCGTTGGGCGCATCGACATGCCATGATGGGGGTCATAAATGCATGCGCTGGCACGTAGCGTTGTCGTTAACCCTTAGCCAAGGCAGCACGATTGCGGCGGAGCTGCCAGTGTGCTTGTACTTGAGGCGCATTGCCGACTAACGCTCTTCTCCTAACGTGAAGTCGCACTTGTTGCGCGCATGTTTTCGAAGTTTGGAAAGGTTGCTCTTGATGCCTAGAACCGTTCTGAACCTCTGCGCGAGTCGCAAAAGTTCGCGCGACAGCGGTCTGTACTTGGACTTGTGATGTTCCTCATTTGCACATTGCTGCCGAACCGCTAGCATCGCGCACGTTTCTGCGTGTTCTGTAAACGTCGCCGCGAGTGCTTAATGCTATTGCCAAGCCGTGAACGTGCCGCGGGCATCCGCGTGCAAGTGGCACTGTCGTTGTTGCTCTTGTACCTGGAGGCTTCACTTCTTGGTGTGTGGTACCCTTGACTGAGTCGGTCTGTGCATGTACCACGCACGTTGCCGCTGGTACCATAAACATCTTCGTGTGTACTAGTAGTGATCGTCGGTCTCGAGATGCGCCGCGAAGGTGCGCACGCATGTGGCACTGCCGCTGGACCTCGTGCTTGTGTCCCCTTCGTGTTGGGAGTTGCTCTTGGAAGTTCCTCGTCGCGTTCCTCCGCGCACGCTGCCGCGGAACCTGTAATCGCTGTTGTCAATGCGTAATGTCTTCCGTGGTCTGTATGTGACATATGAGCCGCTGCGCGACCGTGGCACGCCCACGATCGGGTCTGCGCTTGGGGCCTCTTGATGTAAGCTGCTTCTGCTACACATGTGCTTTTCTGGCACCGCCGCTGCCACGCATGTTGCTGCGGGCCTGGTAAATGTGGTTAGTAACTCGAGGCGTGCTTACGCGTAGGTCTGAGCGACGTGGAAGCCTGCGCGAATGCGGCTTGCTTGCCAACGTCTCCATCTCTAAATAGCTAGTTGCCACATTGCGGGAATGGGAGGTGTGACGATTGGGATTGGGATTGGGATTGGGATTGGGATTGGGATTGTGACCAGGAAAAAGACCACAGTTGCGTCGCTCGAGCTGGGTGTGTTGGTGACTGCGTGCCGAAAGAGTAGTGATGGGAAAGTTCGGTTCAGTTCGGTTCTTTGCCTCTTTTGGCCGAACTGAGAACCAGACCATCGGTTCAGTTCGGGGGAATTCCCGAACCCTGAACCAGAACCTTGGTTTGGGTTCATATGGTCCGGTTCGGGTTCAGGGAGGTCCCGAACCCCGAACTGAACCCTATAACAGGGCTTTGGTTTATGTAATCAAATCAAACTGGCGGACCTTGTCCTGCCCTGCAAAAAGTGTATAACGCTGATACAACTGCACACTCTCTGGCCTCTGTAAACACTTTTCACAGATTCTACTTACTTCCTAGATCCCCTGTGCTTGCTCACACTCTCTTGTGCCTTCCCACACTTTTCTGCGCTTTCTAAGTGTCGCTTTCTCGTGCACTTCATCGCTTTCCCGCGCTCTGTGCGCTCAGCTTCTCTCTCATTCTGGACACTTCCCTTCGTGTTTTAGCATTCCCCTGTTTCTCTAATTCCCTCTTTCCTTAGTTTACTTTCCTTAATATCCTCCTGTAAATACAACTTTACACCTCAGTCAAGTAATAGACTTCCCCCCTTTAGACTTCAGAGCTCAGTGAAGCTCTCTCCTCGCGTTTCCAGCATGCTGCACTCGTGCGCGGCCTTAGCAACTCGAACCCGACGCGTTCCAGACCCTGGCGGCCACCTATACAAAGTTTCGCACCGTGCAGAAGCGTGCGCGACCGTTTCCGATCACTTGGGACCATCTGACCCTCAGGTTCCATGTAGCCTCTCCCGACCTCGCCGCACTTGCGCGCGCCCTTAGCCCTTCGACACCAACGCGTCCGTGATCTCCACAGACCTGTACATGACATCTCGCGTCCTGCGGAAACCTGCGTGACCGCTTGCGACGCTTCACACCCTCTAGACTCTGCGCTCATCTCAGACTGTTTCCTAGCGCTTAGGGACAGTGGTATCAACGATTTGGGGTATGAACAAAGAAATATAATCTATTGATACTATGTACAGTACAGGTGTAGTAAAAAGTAAAAATTACTGATCAGCGTGCTTGCTTGTGGCCTGGTCGTGGTCAGCGGTGCACTTGACTCGGAGCTGCAGTCACAGTGGTCCTGGGGTCCTGGTCGTGATCGTGGTCCTGGTGGTACCTCGGGTGTGTCGGTAGCGTGTCCCTTGTCATTGTCACACCACCCTTGCCAAAGCCTCTGATGTGGTGGACATGGATGTCGCTTGCAGTTGTGCAGGCCTCCGCAGAGCGTGCAGTATCGTACATGGGTCCATGGTAATCATGGAAGCTTCGGTATTGAAGGGCTAAAGCCGCGTGTGGGTGCGGCGAGGTTGGGGAGGGAAATGGAGGATGGAGCCCCGTTGGTGGTCGTAAACGGTCGCGCACCCTTCTGCGCGGCACGAAATTGTGCATATATGGCTGCCTGTGTCGGGAACGCGTCGGTGTTGAAGGGCTAAAGCCGCGCATGGGTGCAGCAGGGTCGGGGAGGGAAATGGTGAGTCTCACTGGGTCAGGTGGTCACTGGTGGTCGGAAACGGTCGCGCATGCTTCCACGCGGCGCAATTTTGCGCATAGGTGGCCGCCTGTGTCAGGGACGCGTTGGGTTTGAGTCGCTAAGGCTGCACACGAGTGCGGCATGCTGGGGAAGTGAGCAGAGTGTGCTATAGTTGGTCTGACATTCACATAGTGCAAGGTCATAACGAAGGCCTGGGGTAACACAGGTCCGAGTCAGAACTAGGGTGGAGATAACAAAGACCCCCACCCAGGTGAGATGGCACCAAAGTTGAGGGAGGAGTGTTTGCGCGTTCGAACGCATTCGAACGCGTTCTCTCAGGTTCAGGATTTTGCCGAACTGTGAACGGAACCATTGGTCCGGTTCAAGACAAATAGCTGAACCGGACCCCTCAATTGGCGTCCGGGCCGGTCCGGTTCGGGTTCGGACTGAAGTTCAGAACCGGACCTTCCCATCACTACGAAAGAGTGCGTGAGACAATGAAATGGGTTAGAAAATCACAACAAACGTGGTGTAGGGTTTATGAAAACAGTACGAAGGA